>JAFFST010029340.1:26904-53224 GCA_022414735.1 Noturus placidus
CGATGTGCAAATCTGATAGAGACATACCCCAAGCGACTTACAGCTGTAATCGCAGCAAAAGGTGGCGCTACAAAGTATTAACTTAAGGGGGCTGAATAATTTTGCTCACCCAATTTTTCAGTTTTTTATTTGTTGAAAAAGTTTGAAATATCCAATAAATTTTGTTCCACTTCATGATTGTGTCCCACCTGTTGTTGATTCTTCACACAAAATTACAGTTTATATCTTTATGTCTGAGGCCTGAAATGTGGCAAAAGGTCGAACAGTTCAAGGGGGCCGAATACTTTCGCAAGGCACTGTAAGTATTAAATTGAATTCATGTATTTAAAATTTAAAAGAATACAAAGCCATGATTTGTATTGATTTGAATTGTGAAAAAGAGGAAATCAGTGAAAAGCATAAAATTACATAACTAGTAACTAGTAATAATTGGTAAATGTGACACAAAATGAGTCAAAGAATATAGAGTATTTTATATACTTTTATATAGTATTTTATAGATTATTTACATGAATAGAGTATTTTATAGAGTATTTACATGCATGAGCCTCAGATTTTTATAGAGTATTTACATGCATGAGCTTCAGATATTTGGGTATCTGCGTCCAAATGAGTTCCAAAAATGATCTCTAGTGGTATCCATGGTATTTCAACCTTAGGCAAAAGATGGTGGTAAAGTAACACCTTTCAGTCCACAAACATTTCTATATTTTAAAATCAGTTTTGGAGACGTTAGTTTATTGTCTGACATGTGAATTGTCAACCTCATGGTGGAGATGGCTAGAGATGAACAGAACTGTTCCCTTTTCAGTGCTGCTAAGATAGCCAGTTTTAAGGGATCAGGTAACTAGTCAGTGTCACACATGCTGGTGTCTGTCAAAGAGCTCTCCAACAGGCAGCATTAGCATATCTATGTTTTATTATTATCCTTACCATGTCACTCTAGGCCCCCTCCCTGTATTAGCTGTGCATGAAGACATTACAGTTTAGCACAGATATTCAATCCAGTTTATTTTTCTTGTGAGTACAAACATCTAAAACCATATAAATTAACCTAATAGGAATTGTAAAAGTTATTATAGATTTTTAATCAGATATTTTGTAATTACATAACATTTCCATTAACCTAATTCAGACTAAAAGTAATTCATTGAAATGCATGCATAGTTCAATAGTCCATGATGTCTTCATAATTTAAATATAGGCTAACACTGAGTATACAAATATATATATTACTCTCAGCTCAGTTTTGTTTGTTTGTTTGGTTGTTTGTTTAACAGTTTTCCTATTGTCCTTTGTACATTTTTTAAACAATGCTAGTACTAGAACAAATATGTAACCATAACACAGTGTTCACATAATTTATTGAATTGTGCTACCTCATTACAATTTATATAGCAAAACAGATGAATAAAGTTTAGAAAACATGGATATGTCTAATCACTCAGGATAATAAATAGCAATAAATATAAGGGGCTAAATGATAATAAAAGACTTACTGGCGTGCCTTGCCCGGTGCTTGTTGGGCTTGTTGAGGTCCCTCTCTGACTCAGAGTCCTCCTCTTCTGATGGAATTCCAAAGGAGACAGAGAAGGAGGTGGGACCTTCGTCAGTGTACCCTCCTTCTCCTTCAGCATAATCCTGTTGTTCATTAGCTGTTGCCTCAGTCCCACCGGCCCCCACTCTTTCTGTTCCATGGTCCCTCCCAGATGGCTGTATGGTAACCTCCACCTGTCCCAGCAAAGCAGAAGGTGAACTGACAAGCACGCCTCGCTGACCTAGAGGCTCTCTCTCATGCAGTGGTATATAGAAAGAGCAGCCTGGTGCACTCATTGTGCACTCGTCATTTTCAGTGTTTGGTTGATGGCACAAGTCTCCTTTAACTCCACGAGCACTTCCTAATGAGGTACAGCCTGTGTCTTCCAGGGTGGTCTGAGAGAGTGACAACTGCAATTCCACTACAGCTCCTGGAGTGATTTCAAACCTGGGCCCTCCATCACTGGAGTCAAAGGTGTCTGTTCCAGCTCTATCCTTGGGAGCTGGAATGCAAAACTGGGTTCGGACCATGGTGTTCCCTGCAGGGCACTCTGTATCACTGTTTGTCTCTTCATAACATGTTTCAACCTGATGCTCAGATTTGTGGGGCTCCCTCAATTCCTTCCAGGAAGCCTGGAGTGTGGTCTTAACTGACTGAGACTTCTGTTGAGGATATAAACAGCATCTGTAAGGGAGAAATAATGTTTAAAGGGGTCTGGTAGTTACATTAGTGTATACTGTTATATTGGTCACATACTTGTATTTCCACAGCAATCAATTATTATCTTACAAGTTCTTACAAGAGGCCTTTCAGAAAGGTCATTGTGTTTAATGTCCCAGACTTTATCCATTCAGTAGATGCTGTAAGGTCACACTTAAAATGAGGCACATAAATCATTCAGCAATTGTTGGCAATTGAAATGAGATTAAATGAAACTTAATAAAGCTGTATGGGCCAGTTTTGCACAAACAGAAAGCACAATCCACGGGTATATCACCAACAAAAGCCAACTGCTATCGTGAGCTGGGTAGTTAGTGTTGGGATCCAAAAACAAAGCAGCTGTTTTTCCATTTGGTTGAGTCAAAGGTCATATCTGTCATTAGTGAGACAACATTTGCTCTCTCCATAACACAAACAATCAAAATGCAAAGTGGACACCAGATTAGATACATCAAAGGGAGCTGTGGTACAAAATTAGTCTAATTAATTCTGCCTGTTTATCCTAGGCCTATGTATACATTTGAGATGAGATTAAAAAAAAAAATTGCATTGGAATTTGATGATCTTGAGGCACAGCTTTCTGGTGGCTGTCTGATTCAGTTTAACAATAAACATTAAGTACCTTTTTACCAGCAGTTGCAGGCAGTCAGTGGCTTTCTCAATGAGAACAATAACTTCTGCAAGGCTGAGGCTGGAGCAGGATACTCCATTAACAGACACGAGTTCATCATCCTTGCACAGACCAGCCATGGATGCATGGCTGCTTTCTTCAACCTTTAAGAACACAACCATGAGTAAGCCTATTTTATTACAATAACAAAATCACTGTTGTCATGTGAATAGATATACAAAAATGCACAAATTTGTAGATAAAATAATGTAATATATTATTTTTGATATATTGAATCATACACTATTATGCCTAAAAACTATTAACACATATCCATAAAAACAATATAGAACACTTTTCGAATTCCTAGCTTTTGCTGAGCACTTGTGTGTCAGCATTCAGACATGCTCCCGTTTTAAGCAGCGTGACAGCTGCATGTTACTTGACCAAACAATCCTCTTCCACAGAAGGCTGTCCATAGTAGAGGAACAGCAGTGGCACTAAAGTGTAAAATTAACATTAACCTTTAAGATGAGAGTACACATTGCAAATAAGTCCTGAAAGCCAGCTTGTAAAATATGATAAACTATTCTTCCAAGATGGTCCACACAACTAACACATTGTCCTGCATACTTGATTGTTGGGTTCCATTACAAAGTTCGTTGCTCGACCATCTTTTTCATCATTACCTTCATGTATTGGCATTGCAAAATCACAGTAAAAAAAATACTTGCTTTAACTATAATGGCCATCGTTGTGTCCTGGCACACAACAAATTTTGGATATATGGCTATATACGGAAACCTCAATATCTCAGCTCAGGATGGGCTGAGCTCCTTGGAACAAAAACTGGTCTCTATGGCACATTGCAGGAACATGTCCATATACAGTATAAACATTTTGCACACTCATGTTCTTTAGATTTAGAACTTAGACTTAGAAGACCAAATGTATAGCTCATTGCTCACAGTTCCACTTATAGGGTCAATTTATAATGGGAATTCGAGTCTCAGTCTTATTTTTTTTAGGGGGTACCTAGGTATCTTAACAACATAGTAGCCCCAGAGTGCTACAGAGGCAGTCAGCTCAGATATTACCTGCATTATATAAAACATTTGAGCTATTTTTGACTTCCTACATGTCATAAATAAAGTCACATTAGGTAGCATTCAATGAGTTATGTACAGGGCTCCATCCAAAGAAAACATCCAGCTATTTAAACATAGGAAAACAGTGACCTGGCCTGATGTCCTTGTGCATTTGATGTATAGTGTTCATGCAGAATGTTTCAGGTTTGAGACTTTATTTAATATGGTAAGCAAGTGCAATTTTTAAAAATGTCTCTCAATTTTGGGTTGAATATCTCTGGTGGGGGACCAGATACAAACCTTAAATTTTCATAGAAACAAGTCCTCTAGCATTCTGCTGTAAAAAATGTGAGTTTGAGATCAGAGGTTAATGGTGCAGGACAGTAGACCTCGAGGGCCAGATTTGAAGAACCAGCAAATAAAAGCAGTAAGTGACTTCTGAACTGTAGTCATTTACTGCTTTTCTCACAGTTCACACTGTTCTGTTATAAAACACCCAACTGAACACTGTACTTCCCAATTTCGATAAAATCTATTCACGCATAACAAATGTATACCTTGTAATGTGCTCTGGAGATCAGCTTTTGTTCCAAGGAGCTAAGCCGAGATATTGAGGTTTCCATAAACAGCTATATAAACAAAATTTATTGTGTGCCATGACACAAAGATGGCCATCATAGTTAAACCAAGTAAAATAAATACATTTCTTTTTTTAAATGGTGATTTTGCAATACCAAGACATAGAGGTAATCACAATTTTTTGTAAAATTCTAAATTATTGAGCAACCTGTATTGGACCACTTGAGATGGAATGAGCCTGTTAAAGACAGGACAGAAGAGACAGAGACAGAAGAGACGTTCAAAACAATCACTAGAATCTTGTAAAGTCTTTTGGAATTTGTAAAGTGTATACTGAAGTTTGTTTTAACATTGACAAAGATCGCTTCTCGGCCTTTTGGCTAAGATCAAGTGTAGGAGGCCACAAACTTCTAGAATAAAGGTCACTACAATTGTACACCGTATCATGTACACAGCAATATAGGTGCATGCAACTTACAACTATAATGTACTCTAGATGTACAATTTAAATAACCATTGAATGTGTCACTATATTGCATCTTAACAACCAAGTAGCTCCAGAGTGCTGCAGAGTCAGTCAGCTCAGATATTAACTGCATTATAAACCATATGAGCTATTTTTTTACTTCCTACATAAGTAAAGTCACATTAGACAGTGTTTATTGAGTTATGTACAGGGCTCCATAAAAAGAAGACATCCAGCTATTTAGACGTAGGAAAACAGTGACCTGGGCTGATATCATTGGGGATTTGTTATGTCAGCATTGATCATCTTACATCACATCAAGCATAGATGCACAGGTAAATAATTAAATCTTGCACATGTTTCATCTCATTACAGGAACAGGCTATATCAAATCATTCTGTGATGGTTGGCCTGTAGCACATGCACCTCAGACACACTCCTCACACAACGGCCAGCAACACGCTGAAGGCACCACTTCAGCACCACGCATGGTGTAAACAAACAGAGTGCACATTGCTAAGGGGTGTGACATGAAAGCACACACAGCTGGCAAGAGATAATTCTCAGAAGCTCCTCACCAGACGCGGGAAGGTGAGCGTGTTCTCTCTCATGTGTGTGACTGATCCTTTCTCTCTCTCTTTTCGCCACCGAAGCTGCCCAAGAGAAAAGAAGAAAATGCTCTCTCACCTCCTCGTACCTCTACCGTGGCCCTGGGCACTGCTGCAACTGCCAAGCCATGCCTCTCGCCAGGAAGGCTACAACCTCTCACTGCACCACCCCTCCCCACAGGCACACACACCCTACCACCTAGACTAAAAAGAAAAAAGCACTTTTCCCACCACATCAGCCTCCTGTGTGTCTGTGTTCCACCCTGCCTAGCAAAGCATCAGTGACACTGGTGGAGAATGCAGGTATAGGACCCACCCAAGAATCATTGAACCTCCGAAGATGCCCAGAATGCAGTGCCACGGTGCCTCTTCCCTACTCCTCCCATGATGCCCATTACCTGATCACTAAGCTCTGCAATGAGGCCGACATAGAAGCCTATTTGCAAACTTTCAAATGCATAGCCCTCTGTAAGTAGTGCGAGGAAGAACCCTGGGCTCAGGTCCTCACGCCCTACCTCTTGGGGGAGGATCAACACGCTTAATACGCCCTCCCAGCAGATGAGGCCGCCAACTACAGAACACTAAAAGCTGAAATCCCCGCCTGCTGCAGCCTATCCCCCACCAACGTGGCAGCCAAATTTCACCACGGGGTCACTGCCTTTCTAGACTCCAGCAGCAGCGTAACCCTGGCATCTCCAGCCACCATGGACCCCCTGCCAGCCTGTGGGAACCATCCCCATCACCTGCATCCATGGACACGTCTGGGAGGTTCCTGCCACCCACTACGGGGGAGTGGCCCCTCTTCATGAGATTGATGAGGCAATGCCCCCAGTGTCAGTACATGACACCGCAGAAGCCACCTCTGGCACCCTTCATCTCACTCCCCATCATTGGCGTCCCATTCTCGCAGATAGGCATGAACCTGGTGGGGCCGTTCCCAAAATCCACCCGGGGCCACGAGTACATCTTGGTCATCCTAGACTAGATGGCCCACTATGAAAAGTCACTTCCTGGAACATCACAAAGGAGCTTAGGGCTCCTGTTCAGCCGTGTTGGGATCCCCAATAAACCCAAAATGAAGGGCAGATATGTGTCAGCTGTTGCAGGTCAAACACCTGCACCACCATCTACCACCCCCAGATGGATGCTTTAATGGAGCAGTTCAACCAGACCCTCAAGCAGATACTGCACCAGGTGGTAGAGGAGGAAGGGAAAAACTGGGACTTACTCCTGCCCTATGTGCTCTTCGGCATCCAGGAGACCCACAGGCCTCAGCTGGCTTCACGCCATTCGAGCTCCTCTTCGGGCTGTGGCCCCGGGGCCTACTAGATGTGGCTCAGGAGGCTTGGGAGGAGCACCACTCGCTGTACTGCTCCCTCATCGAGTATGTCCAAGAGATGCAGGGTCAGAAGAAAAAGAACATCTGGTGGCAGCACAGCAAGAGCAACAGCGGGTCTATAACCAGCTGGCCCAGCCCCGGGAGTTCCAGCCGGGTGATCAGGTGCTCCTCCTGATCCCAGACACCTCTTGTAAGTTCCTAGCCCACTGACAATGTCCCTACAGGATCGTGGATAGAGTTGGACCAGTAGACTACCACCTGCAACAGCCCGGTAAGCACCCTAACACTCAGATTTATCACATCAATCTGCTAAAAAGGTGGAGACCATCTGTACCATTAGCCTCTGCTTTCTCCGTTGTGTCCCCTGGTCCCACAGAACATACCTTGGTCCAGCTGAATGAAGAATTGAGTACAGCTCAGAAGCAGGAGCTAGCAGAGCTGGTGAGCCAACATCATGACTCTGGGCTGGACCCACCTCGTGCAGTATGAGATAAAATCTCTGCCAAGAGTGGTGTCCTAGAAGCCGGCCGACGAATCCGCCAGCCCCTGGTCAGCCCCATTGTGGTCGTGCCAAAACCCAATGGCAGCCTTTGACTCTGTAATGACTTCTAGAGGCTGAACAGTGTGTCAGACTTCGACATCTACCCCCTTCCTTGAATCTGCGACCTGGTGGAGCACCTTGGAAAAGTCCAGTTCATCTCCACTCTTGAACTCAGCAAGGGATACTGGCAGGTGGCCCTAGCCCCAGACGCCAAGACAAAAACCACCTTCAGCACGCCCAGCAGCCACTGGCATTACTGGCGTGGATAGGGTGCCAGCATTGTTCCAGCAGCTGATGGAAATCACCCTCAGGCCCCACCGACAGTACGCTGCGGCCTATCTGGACATCATTGTCATTCACTTCACCATCTGGGCCGATCACTTCCACTACCTCCGGGAAGTTCCGCAAAGTCTTCAGGAAGCCGGGCTGACTGTTAACCCATGGAAGTGTCACCTGGGCTTGACCGAGGAACAGTACCTGGGATATTGCATTGGCCAGGGGCTGCTGAAACCTCAGGAGAAGAAGTTCAAGCATCTAAGGGACCTACCTCGAAAAAACAGGTACGAACCTTTTGGGGGCTGGTGGGATATTACCGGCACTTTGTGCCTAACTTCTCCTTCTAGCTTCCCTCTCTCAGATCTCACCAGGAAGGGCCAGCCAGATCAGGTGCCGCATGCTTCAGTGCCACACATGGTGTAAACAAACAGACAGCTCATGGTTATGTGGTGGGTTGGCCAAAGCACACACGGCTGGCGGGAGATAACTGCGGCAGCAGCTCCTCAACAGATGCGGGAAGGTGAGCGTGTGTGACTTATTCCGTCTCTCTCTCTGTCCACCACAGAAGTTGACGAGGAAGAAGAAAAAATTATCCCACCTCCTCGTGCTACCCACACTTCTTCTGTGGCCCTGGGCACCATCCCTACACTGCTGCCGCCTCAAAGCCGTGCCTCTTGCCAGGAAGACTACAACCTCTCACCGCACCACCCCTTCCCACATGCACACACACCCTACCACCTTGACTAAAAATATAAGAGCACTTTCCCCCCACGACTGCCTCCTGTATGCCTTGCAAAGTGTTAGTGACACACTCGGTGTAACATACAGGGTTGGGCTCAAGGGTACAACGCTCTGATTTTACCAGTCATTAGTTCTTAAGGTCCAGTCAGTATCTTATTACAAACCAATATTCTCTTAAAATACATTTTAAAGGTCGAATTTCATTATTTGTCAGCAGATCTTTAAAACAAATAAGATTAATAAAAATTGCTAAATGTTGCTTGTAACTCCTTCAGAGTGACTGTTGGCCTCACTGTGGCTTCCCTCATCAGTCTCTGTTTTGATTGTGTGCGTTTTGAGGGATGGCCTTGTCTAGGTAGTGCTTGAGTGGTGTGATGCAGCTTCCACTTACTCCTTATTGAACTAGCAGTGCTTACTGGGATGTATAAAATATAATTTTACACCCAGTTCCTAAGTTATGAAATTCTGTTAGCTTTTCTTTAAATTCCTTTTCGGTCTTTCCTCCAGACTGACAGTCTCTTTAATGACATCAACTGAGGTGTGTTTTTTCTTCAGAAAATGAGAGCTGTTTTAATATTTCACAGCTTATGTCCAATTATAAGTCAATAAGTGTCTTCATTAAGACAATATCTTTCATCTGGAGCTTTGGAACCTGTGAAATTGTGCAAGCAGCATTTTCAGTTTTTATGTTTATTTTTACATACTTCCTAACCAATAATTAAATTCACTCTAAGAGAGCATGAATTTGCAATAAAAACTGATTGGAAGAATATGTGACATTTATTATATTATTATTTTTTATTCAGACAAATCTCTCTAGTGGGGTTGAATACTTTTGCAAGACACCGTGAATGTCTCTTGGGGCAAAATTGTGGTTTTAGGTTGGTGTTCTACCACTAGAGAGCAGTGCTCTGACAATAAACTCTGTTCATCTATCCCATCTGACATTAAGCTTATGAATTATGGTACCAGTTCCCAACCCTGGTCCAGGAGTATCCAATGTTCTGCACATTTTAGTCTTTTACTTGCTCCTGATTCAAGTAATCAGCTAACAGTACTTCCTGAATTTAAATGATTGTGTTAGAGCAGGAAAAACACACAAATGTGAAAGACAGGGGGTGCTCCAGGACCAGGGTTGGGAGAACATTAATTAAAGTATACTATGGGGACTTGACATGCTGCATGTTGAGAACAATGTTGCAAACAATCACCAGAGCCCAGAGGTTATGTAAACAAAATGAAGGGACCAAATGTGACAGTGAAAATATTTGGACAAATTTCAAAGTTTGTGCATGCATAAACAAAGCCTTACCACTGGTGTAACTTCAACGTGATTTTTTTTTCATAAACACTTAAATATGAATAATTTGTAATATAATATATATGACACCAATGTAACTATTACAACTTCACTAATAACAACCAAAAACAATTACTCACTGTGAAATATGGCATATTTCCAATGACTTTATATGGTCACTTTATGAGCACCAGGGAAAGTGTATACTGTTTTAGATAATGATAAAACAAGGGCGATGTGGGCTTTGTTTTAACAACAGTAACAGCAGTGGTAAATGGAACAGTTTACGTTACCCATATATGGATCTCTCATAGATGCAGTGTGTGTGTGGAGTGAATGCTCAAAGAGAAAAGGTGGATGCCTGAACTGCCAGAATCAGCACTCACTCCAAAAAAGGATGGGAAAATAGCCACACACAAGTGTGACAGAGGATGGTGAACTGAAGAAAGCCAAAGCCTTATGGTGATGTTAAACCGCCTATGAGAATATAAGTTCAAAACTCTTAACTTCATTAAATAATTTGACTTAAACAATAATAAAAACCCCAGTTGATACATTACATATGCACTATAAATAGATTGGAAAACTAATAAAAAACACATTTAAAAAAAAAAAAAAAGAAGTGAAATCACATCAACAAAAACTTGTACTCAACACATCTGAAAAGCACATTTGCAGCTGTTTCTCTTGGCCAGTTTTAGGCTGTGTATGTTTGTAATTCTCTGACTAACAACTTCCCGGCCCTGGGCAGGTAAAAACTAATCACTCTATTCTCAGGCAAATAAAGTTCCTACAGTTAAACACACTTCAGCATTAAGCACTGTTTAAGTACAGTTATGCCATAGTGGGTAAATAAAACAGGATGTCTGATAGTGTGTGTGTGTGTGTGTGTGTGTGTGTGTGTGTGTGTGTGTGTGTGTGTGCACGTGTTTGCCTGAAGGCACCAAATTATGTAATCAGTTTTTGCTGTTCTTCAGTTTTGGAAACTCTAGCTATTATAAACTGAGGTTAGTCCTTGAGGAAGTCATTGAATTTACATACCATTTAGCTGCTTTAACTGTTCATCATGTACATGACTAGTACCATTCATAATATTTATAACATTTTTACTCATAAGTATTGTGTTTATACCCTTTATATATATATTGTGAGAAGCTGATTATGTTACCTTAAATCAAAAGCTGAATGAATTAATATTTTTTTCCCATAGAGACAGCAGGAGCAGGTGGGGAAGAGCCTTCTATGTATGTATGTATGTATGTATGTATGTATGTATGTATGTATGTATGTATATAAGACTCTTTTAAATGACCAATATTTTTTCCTCCAAATGTTGCTATTTGACATACAAGCTGAAATTCCATTGATGTGCTTGCTTGTCTAGATGTTGCACAATCATGGGACACTATCCAACTTTTATGGTTAATTATTATTTCTTCTGTGTATGCCTCACAGACTGTTGACAAGAAAATGTTTGCTATATCAAACACAGTTGAATAAAGGTATGTTGAAAACCACTCAAAACAAGCTGCTAGAACATATTCTATGTGAATGTATGTTGTCTACTCCCAAGTGCCTATTATGTTTTCTCTGTATTATGGTTACTCTAAAAAATCACTAGTGCCCACAATGGATAGTTCCCCTTCAGGTCACCAGAGGGCAACCGCCCTCATAGTCTTCCTTGGTTGTTTCACTGGTTTCCTCTGTACACCTGTCTTGTGTTTCCCTTGATTAGTTCCACATTATACGTACTCTGTTTTTCCTCTTTAGTTGCTTGGCATTTGCATTGCATCGGTGTTGTGTTTTGCTCTTGTGTTCTCCCAGTTATATTCTTGGTTTGTACCCTTTTTTTCTTTTCTTTTTTTTTGAGAAAGCCAGCATCTGCATCCACCTCCATGGATTTGTTAGATAGCATCATATAGCATAAATCAAGTCTGAAAGCCATCCATCCATCGTCAACCGCTTACTCCTTTTCAGGGTCACGGGGAACCTGGAGCCTATCCCAGGAGGCATCGGGCACAAGGCGGGGTACACCCTGGATAGGGTGCCAGTCCATCGCAGGGCACAATCACATACACACTCACATTCATACACTACGGACACTTTAGACACGCCAATCAGCCTACCATGCATGTCTTTGGACTGGGGGAGGAAACCGGAGTACCCGGAGGAAACCCCCGACACACGGGGAGAACATGCAAACTCCGCACACACATGGCCCTGGCGGGACACAAACCCCGGACCCTGGAGGTGTGAGGCGAACGTGCTAACCACTAAGCCACCGTGCGCCCCAAGTCTGAAAGCCTCTGACAAAAATTTGTTTAAGGTTGTGTAATTATTAATGTTGTCCAGCCCTACCAAAATCTATAGTCACAAGCTGCTGCTGATATTCATATTTGATGTATGGGATCAAGTACAAATACTGAACCCATCCCTTTAACATAAAAAAAATGTAAATGTGCTTTAAAGCTGAATCCATGACAGTGAATGGAATTGGCAATGTGGTTGTGTCTATGGCTTTGTTCCTGTGTTCAATGACGGCATAACACATCATTTAGGTAATTCTGTGCTCAGAGAAATAAATTGCCCAACAAACAATTTTGCTATATTCAATTATATATAACATTGTAAAATCTGAAATAGATTAACCATCCATGTACATTATAGATCTGAGAAACTGAGTGAGAGGCTGTATGTCTTGATTATGATAATATATGAGTCAAAGGTATGACATCATCATCTTAGGAATGCGCAGTTAAGTTGATGTTAGGTTATATGAGAACTCTGTCTGCTTCTCCAGGTGCAAGTTTTGCTTTCAAAGGCTACATTTGTGTTGTGCAACTCGAGGAATGTGAGGAGCTATGACTTCACCACTTTTGCAACTAAGCCAGAATTCCCCCAAAAGACTGATGACAAAGGAAGAAAACAATCTTCCTTATAAGGAAAACTGTCTCCTACATGTACCCAGACACACGCAACTGCACAAAAGCACATAAACCTGAAACTGCATGCAAACACGTTCATGGTCAGAGGACATTTGAAATGTAGAATATTTCCCATGTTCCTGCTGTTTCTTCTTTTTTGGCTTTCACCTTGTCAGAAAATCCTCACTCAGGTAAAGTTATGTCTTGTATATGACGTGTTGGATGAACAGAATAACTCCACAAAACTGTGAGGCATCATTCTGTCATCTTTAGCCCCTTCACAGGAGTGTAGGCAAATATTTATCCACTCAGATAAAACATCTGTTCTCACACAAGCCTTATAGAAGAGTGAAGTCAGACATCCCAGTATTTAATTTAGAAACATCTAGCAACTCAAACAAATACACTTTCAGTTGAAGAGATAAATACTGTAGATAACACAGCAAATTTTACCCATGATTAAACTTTATAAATACCTTCCTTGGCTTATAAAGAAGAATGATTGCCACTTGGCTGACCCTGTGTTGGTCAGCCATTACAGTTTGATCTGAGGCCAACTGGCCACATCATACTGCCTTGTTCTCATCATCACATGTATGTTTAAGCCCCACTCAAATACTGTAGAACACTTTGATGAACATCTTGCCTCATGTAATGTATACTGTCAGTTCCAAACATGCCTTTTATAGTGCAGATGGCTTTCAGAACAGATTAGAATATTCAGTATGAATATAGACCAAACACCCAAATGCAATACTGTCTTACACTATTTCATTAAGACTGCTTTGATTTGTGCGTTGGCAAGCATCCAAATCAGTGGAATGCACATCTCTGAAAAGTAAAATTCTTTTGACAAGCTAAAGGCAGCTGGGCACAATCATTATGCAGGATAACACTCTCAGAGCACCACTAACAATGTGGAACCATGTAAGTTGTAATAGTATCAGCTTCAGGCAAAAAAAAAAAAAAAAAAAAAACAGACTGAACCTTCAAGAGTCTGAAAAGATTTCAGGTGTTCCTCCTGAAGGAACTCAATGTTGCAAGCAATTTAATATGGAAAATGTCTTATAAGCCTTCTGGCTCTGAGTCTGAGAAACAAAGCACAGTGCCACCATTAACAAGTTTTTTTTTTTTTTTTTAATTAAATGTACTGTACATAACTGCTTTATCCTGGTCAGGGTCATGGTGGATCTGGAGCCTATCTCAGCAGCACTTAGTGTGGGAACCCTAGAGCTGTGAGGCAACAATGCTACCTACTGTGCCACTGTGCTGCCAAGGACATTGTTCTTATAATTAAAATGTTAGTTGATTAATAATGTGCCAGTTTTTGTTATAAATATTTTATGGAGCTGTATTTAAACTTGCTGGGATGAATAAGAAGCTGCCTGGGAATAATAATCTATTTTCTCTACAACAAGGAAAAATCAAGGACCTATGACTTTACTGTTATTCTGACAACGATTAAAAATATTCTAAGGATAGACACTCAAAATGTTTCACTCAGGGAAAAAAAAGGGTTTGTTGGATATTTAAGGGTTCTTAGCCTCCTTTTTGATAGTAAAACCTTTTGTTGCAGGGTTCTACATAGAACTTAGATTGTGTAAACATGAGAACCCTTAAGGTTTCTAAATGTTTTAAGAGCATAACACCCTAGATCAAGTGTTTCCACAAGAGCATGACTGTTATGTAAGAAATGTTTTCACATGCAGTCACAGATACAAAATTCAGTTGTACACTCTACAATTTAAAACATTTAATGGTTGTCCCTCTGGGGGAACCCTTAAAGGTTCTATGTACATTAAAAGAAAGAGGTCTTTAAGATTTTGTTGGATATTTCAGGGTCCTTAGCCCCCTACTTGTATCTCTACTCTGACAGGCATAGAGCCCTTACGGATTCTCCAAGCAGGACAAATGAAGAACCGACAAAGGTTGAAAAGTTCCCCTTAAGTGAATTTTGTTTTTATGACTGCATGAAAAAAAAAAAACACCTCTTACATAACAGACCTGCTTTTGTGTATACATTTGAGTAACCCTTAAAATGTCTATTACAGCCCCCCAAGTTTTTACTTGTTTAGATTTTGATCATATCCATGGGAGTGTTAAGAAATAACATACTACACTGACCCACTTGCAGCTATTTATGACCTTATAAGGACTCTGCTTGAGTGTGATGGAGAAGACTACTAGCAGCATGCCATCACCACATTAATCTGCTCCCATTTACTTACATGGCTGATAAAGTAGTAAAATCATAGTCATAAACTATTCTAATAATTTGAACATTGAAGGCTTGCTCAAACTATATTGTATAAAGGGATTATACATAAATGTGGTAGTCTATGTAGTCTCACATCTTGAAATCACCATACGTCAGTATAAACTGCCATTATGTTGTATGCATTATGTTACTGCACCATTAACAGCATACTGAATACAGTGTCACATCCAAAACTACATGGCTATTTGAGGAAGACTTTTAGTTTGGTTATCTCTTTAGTAACAATAATAATAATAATAATAATAATAATAATAATAATAATAATAATAATAATAATAATAATAATAATTTGCCACAAACTCAGAAACCAAAGCCCTAAAGTGTTTCAAGTTCAACCTGCATATATGAGTAAGCTTCAAAAAAATTCACTGTTTCAATCAAATAGATATCTGGACTACACAGGAGAAATGATCTATAAAACATTAAATAAACCAAAAGCCCATAAATGCAGCATAATATTGATGTCAGTCACATAATTCAATGCGTTATTTCCCAGAATGAACGCATGGCATTAACGCATATCATGACTGCAAACCTATATAAAGACCCCGTGTGTTAATAAGTGTATCTCACCTGGTGCACCTCAACACATCGGTGCGACTCCGTGTCACTTTGGCGTAGCTGGAAGCCCCAGGGCGCGCGACCCCGCACCGTCACGCATGCGTAATCCTGCGCGCTCATCCCGCACCGCGCGTGTCTGTCTCCTCTCTGAGTCTGTGTTCGGGAGAATATGTCCATGGGTTTAGGTAGAAGAAATCAGGTCCAGCCCACTGCTCAGCGTCATTTCTCTGAGACCTGCCCAAAGTCTCGCAGATCTTTTCAAACTAGAGTTTGAGAGAAATGTTCAAGTTTGCTCCCTCCAGAACCAACAAATTCTCCCTTAACACGCCTTTAAACATTACCAGGCAGAGACTACAACTCCCTCACGCACATCTTGTTGGTCTAAAGCAGCAGGTTAGTTTATTAGCAAAGATTATATAAAATAAACAGGAAGGTGAATAGAAACGCTGGCTTAACTGGGCAACATCATTTTCTGATTAAGAGAGTATGTGCAAAACTTATATTTACAAACGAATATTTGCCACTCCGAATTAAGTCATAGAGTATTTAACAACTGCTTAAGTGTCTAACAACTGCTTTATGAGGAATTAAGTACATATACTGCTTTATGGGGATGTCCAAAAAAAAAGATTTAATTAGAGGTCATGATTTAAATCAGTTAAATCCTTGTTGTAGATTTTAGATTTTTTAAATTCAAATTCCTGTAATAATAATAACAACAACAACAACAACAACAACAACAACAACAACAACAACAACAACAACAATAATAATAATAATAATAATAATAATAATAATGATGGTGGCTTAGTGGTTAGCACACTTGCCTTGCACCACTGGGGTTGAGGGTTTGAGTCCTGCCTCTTCCTTGTGTGAGCAGAGCTTGCATGCTCTCTGTGTGAACTGGTGGCTCCCTCCAGGTACTCCGGTTTCATCCCCTGATTTATAGATTTAAACATGCACACACTCATTCACACCTAGGACCAATTTACCTTAGCCATCTCACCTACTGGCTTGTTTTTGGATAGCCGAAGAACACTGGAGAATCCAGTGGAAAACCACATTGACACGGAGAGAACATGCACTCATGAAACTCTATAGGACCTTTGAGCTGTGAGGGGCAGCAATGCATCTAGGTGCACCACTGTCCAGCCCACAATATACACAGTTTAATTAGGCGGTTCAATGTCTCACTCAATAATTAAACAAAAATCCATTCATCCATTTTTCCTACTGCTTATCCTACACAAGGCCACAGGGAGCCCGGAGTCTACAGTATCCTAGGGAACTCCGGGCACAAGACAGGGAAACCCTGGATTGGGTGCCAACCCATCATAGGGCACAATCACACCCACACATTCACACACCACAGACAATTTATAATATTAGTTGATTAATAATATGCCAGTTTTTGTTATAAATATTTTATGGAGCTGTATTTAAACTTGCTGGGATGAATAAGAAGCTGCCTGGAAATAATAATCTCTTTTCTCTACAACAAGGAAAACTCAAGGACCTATGACTTTACTGTCATTCTGACAACGATTAAAAATTATTCTAAGGATAGACACGCAAAATGTTTCACTCAGGGAAAAAACGGTTTGTTGGATATTTAAGGGTTCTTAGCCTCCTTTTTGATAGAAAACAAGAATACCTGGAGGAAACAAGAATACCCGGAGGAAACCCTCAAAGCACAGGGAGAACATGCAAACTCAGCACACACAGGGCGGAGACAGGATTCAAACCCTAGCAATGTGAGGCAAACATGCCAACCTCTAACCAATATACAGTGCATCCGGGAAAGTATGCACAGCACTTCACTTTTTCCACATTTTTTTTTATGTTACAGCCATATTCCAAAATGGATTAAATTCATTATTTTCCTCAACATTCTACAAACAAATACCCATACTGACAATGTGAAAGAAGTTTGTTTGAAATCTTTGGAAATTTATTAAAAATAAAAAACAAAAATAAGTAAATGTACATACGTATTCACAGCCTTGGCCATGACACTCAAAATTGAGCTTAGGTGGATCCTGTTTCCACTGATCATCCTTGAGTTGTTTCTACAACTTGATTGGGTTAGGGTTAGCGTTAGGGTCAATTCACCTGTGGTAAATTCAGTTGATAGGACATGATTTGGAAAGGCACACACCTGTCTATATAAGGTCCCACAGTTAATGCATGTCAGAGCACAAACCAAACCATGAAGACTGGAATTGTCTGTAGAGCTCCGAGACAGGATTGTATTGAGGCACAGATCTGGGGACGGGTACAGAAATATTTCTGCAGCATTGAAGGTCCAAATGAGCACAGTGGCCTCCATCATCCGTAAATGGAAGAAGTTTGGAACAACCAGGACTCTTCCTAGAGCTGGCCGCCCGGCCAAACTGAGCGATCCGGGAAAAAGGGCCTTAGTAAGGTAGGTAACCAAAAACCTGATGGTCACTCTGACAGAGCTCCAGCATGTCTTTGTGGATAGAGGAGAAACTTCCAGAAGAACAACCTGCAGCATGCCACCAATCAGGCCTGAATGGGAGAGTGGCCAGATGGAAGTCACTACTCAGTAAAAGGCACATGACAGCCCACCTGGAGTTTCACAAAAGGCACCTGAAGGACTCTCAGAACAAAGATTGAACAAAGATTGAACTCTTTGGCCTGAATGGCAAGAGTCATGTCTGGAGGAAACCAGACATCACTCATCACCTGGCCAATACCATCCTTACAGTGAAGCATGGTGGTGGTGGCATCATGCTGTGGGGATGTTTTTCAGTGGCAGGAACTGGGAGACTAGTCAGGATCGAGGAAATTATAAATGCAGCAATGTACAGAGACATCCTTGATGAAATCCTGCTCCAGAGCACCCTGGACCTCAGACTGGTGCGAAGGTTCATCTTCCAACAGGTCAACGACCCTAAGCACACAGCCAAGTTAGTAAAGGAGTGGCTACAGGACAACTCTGTGAATGTTCTTGAGTGGCCCAGCCAGAGCCCAGACTTGAACCCGATTGAACATCTCTGGAGAAATCTGAAAATGGCTGTGCACCGATGCTCCCCATCCAACCTGATGGAGCTTGAGAGGTCCTGCAAAGAAGAATGGGAGAAACTGCCCAAACATAGGTGTGCCAAGCTTGTAGCATCATTCTCAAAACGACTTGAGGCTAATTGGTGCCAAAGGTGCTTCAATAAAGTATTGAGCAAAGTCTGTGAATACTTATCTACATGTGCTTTTTTTTTTTATTTTTTTTTTTTATTTTTAACAAATTTGCAAAGATTTCAAACAAACTTCTTTGATGTTGTCATTATGGGGTATTGTTTGTAGAATTTTGAAGAAAATAATGAATTTAATCCATTTTGTAATAAGGCTGTAACATAACAAAGTGTGGGAAAAGTGAAGCGCTGTGAATACTTTCCGGATGCACTGTGCAAGCAATAAACAAACAAACAAACAAACAAATAAATAAATAAATAATTTTTTTCTATTTGTTGTCTGATTTTTGCCTATACCACATCAGTTCTTTTTATTACAGTTACATAGTTGGTGTTATTTTTATTTTACGTATTTTTGTTTAGTCCTCAGTGTTTCATACTCAGTTTATGAAAAGTGTAAATGCATTCTTATGTGATATTTTTGTATTTATAGAAGAGCGGATCTTCGTGTGCTCTGCTTGCACGACCACAGGCGGAGGATTTCTCTGCACACGTCTGTAATCCTGCGTGTTTGCTGACGTGTAGCGGTTCCCACCACTCTGCGCATGCGCAGGAGCAGCAAAATACCCGAGGCCGGTGCCGGGAGTTTGACGTGGCACTGCCGTTAGACTCGCCTACATTCTGATCAGTCAGTGCGCTCGGCGTCATCTCTACCTTACAGGTAATTTCTCTTCGTTTATGTATTCATTTTGGTTACATACGTGACTAGACATCTTAGAAGTCTTGTGAGGCGGAGTATAATGTTGCGTTATGTTTTGTTACACGTCTTTAAATAGACTTAAACAAACCGGAAAGTTTGAGGCGTCCGTCAGTAGTTCCTTCTGTGTCGGCTAGCTCAGTACACACACAGCAACTCTGTCGCAATGGACACACATTAAACAGCGTTTATAAAGCACGAACTCCATACTTATAGCCGGCTGAATTGATGCTAACTGCTGATGAAAGAACATTGGCGTATCTTGTTGTTGTTGTTTTTGTTTTTGTTATTGTTTTGTAACACATGCATGTAATGTAACACTCATCTTTGACGTGGCAGCTGTGGGCAGAAGGTAAAGCACTGCTCAAGTTCAAGCATGCTCACCCATAGCATCTGTTATCCATCACTGAGTGTTTATTTACAATTACTGCTCTACACAGGCTCATAGTTTCACTTTTTAATGAAGAGATGGAAAACATTTGATGTGTTAAGCACTGTCACAGGTCAGAGAGTTCATCTTATGGCCAATTAAAGGCTTTCGACTTAAAAAGGTTCTCCCACTGAAGCTTTACCTTTTTGTCAGGAGTTGACATGTTACTCTAGCCTCTATTTTGTTAAACATGTTTCCTTACAGACGGATAACCATTCTAAATGGATCTATATCACACACACACACACACACACACACACACACACACACACACAAATGAGATCACTGTGCTTTATCACTCTCATTATCTCTAAATAGTTCATTGGTAAAGGTCCATCTTACACAAGATCATGAGGTTCCATGTAATATGGCATGAACCAAGGTTGGGTTGCACGAGTCTGTAGTTTCATATTAGCGATTGAATAAACTGTTATTTACTTAAGCTGTAACAATGCAAGGATTGCAACTTAGGGAGGCCAGCACTACTAAAGATGGAGGCATAAATGTTGACATAATGGGAAGCGTCATATGCTGCGTCCCAATACGCCTACTTATACAGAACTATGCACTAGAAGTATATACTCTTTTTGTGTCGAAAAAGTACACATTTCTGAGTGTGTAGCAAAAGAGTTTGTAAAGACTGGGACGTATGAACACGCCACTTAACGGAAGAGAAGGTTGTGGCTTAATTACACACACTGTCACCGTAAACAGACTCCTCGTGCATTTCAGCTTTTCTTCATTTATTATTCCTTATATCATTTATACTATATAATTCAATTTACCATTCCCTTGATTTATTTCTTTAATTTTTAAAAATTATAAACATGGTACTCTTTTTAGACAACATCCAACCGTTAATCTTACGTGACAATAAATAAAAAAAATAATTTGGTTAGTGCTTAAGGTTTAAGTTCTTACACTTAAATGCAGAAGCTGCATCACTGACTCGTCTGACTATTTTGCAGGTTGAATTCGGAGAAGCAAATGGTCACTCCCGTGCATAGGGAGTTGTGGGGATTATTAGCTGAAAAAGTGTCCACGGATCCACACTTTGAAAATCTACCGAATAATAGACATCTGTCTACCTTTGGGACATAGCACATGATTTGGGACTCGCTAATTTTAATCTGTGATACTATTTAGGATGGATAGGAGGAGAATTGAGACACAGCACTTTTGTATGAGGACATTATCATGGTTGGTGTTACAAGAATTTTCAAAGCTTAATTTATATTAACTGTACATGACGCTGTTTTTCTTTATTTGTGGAATTAAATGCATCTAACAGGATGAGCCAGCAGGGTTATGTTGCTACGCCTCCATACTCGCAGGCCCAGGCGGGAATGGGGGGATACCCCACTGCATTCGGGGCTCCCCCTCCACAATCCCATTATGGGCACTATGGAGCTCCACCACAGTCGTTTCCTCCACAACCAACAGGTACAGTGAAATCCCTTCACTTTCTGTTTTACTTTTGATACACTTTTGACAAGAATATGTCTTCTCTTGTTAGCTGTGCACATGACTCTGGTGACAAGATAACTGTACTTTAGCTTATAACTTAGCATATGCCAATGATCTCATATTTACCATAAGTACTGCACAGGTCTTAGATAATATTCTGAATATTAAATATGGTGTTTAATAGAGAACTGTGTGTAATTATCTATCTATCAAATTACATTTGAGAAAGGTAGTTATGGTATTACTTCTTGGCATATTGGCCATTTGTTAAGATCTTTTGTCCCTGCACAATTGTGTGTGCAATGTTAGCATTGGGAGCTTCAATTAGTGACAGTGTGAAATGTGAACTTGTAATCTTTAGGAATATAATTTCGTGTTTGTGTTTAAATAACCCAATCACTGATTACTAGCTGCTTATTACAACCCTGCAAATGTTATGTTTCAGGTATGCTCAAACCAGCTGCTTCCTCTCCTTCTGGGATGCTTCCACCACCTGCGTCTAGCCAGTATGGGTCTCCTGTTCAACAAAATGGCGCACATCCACAGACGTAACTTTCTTTGCGCAGAGATAGATTAAAGATTTTTTTGTGAATTTTGTAAAATGTTGCAGTTTAAATTGAACCTCATCACTTTTTTATTATTAGGTTCCCTCCCCCTCCGGCAGCCTCTGCCATGTCTCCCTATGGACAGCCCCCTCAAAGACCGTACCACACCATGGCTCCAGTCACACCTCCAACCCAACAAATAACCAATCAGATGAGTGCTATGAACATTGAAGGATATGGTAAGTTTAGGATTAGCAGTTCTTTTTCTTAATATACAGTTGTGTTTGTGATTAAATTAGCTATTTCCTCTGACTTGTTCCTCTAATTCTTTTCATTGCTATATCTAGCCCAAAGCCCCATGCAAACTTCTCAGTCTTTAGCAGCTGCACAGCCTTTTCAAATGTCTCCACCACCAACAATGGGACATCCACCCATGTCTCCACCAGGCACTCAACCTCTCTCAATGGCTACATGTCCACCAATGGCAGCTAGTCCACCCATGAGTGCAACTGGGCCTCCGCATATGGGATTGTCTAATTCACGGCCTCACCCTCCTCCGTTGAGTGGAGCTGGATTCCAACAGCCACCAGCACCTCAGGGATTTCCTTCTCAGCAGCCAGGTAAAGAAGGTTTGGCATTTTGGCTCAAAACAATCATTTAATATTGATGTGAGCGATGCTCTTATATTATATGCACACTGAGCTGAGGCAGTTTGTATTTTAAATGTCTTTGTGGTTACAGGATTATATGGAGGACAGATGCCAGGGCCACCGATGGCAGGGCCGCAGCCAGGTGCTTTCCCAGGAGGCTTCCCTGGAGGACCTGCCAACATGGCTGGACCTCCTCAGAAGAAACTTGATCCAGACTCCATACCTAGCACAGTAAGAACTGATTGATAAACACTGTAACAGTCCCAGTGTGACACATGTAAACAAATATATACTCAACAATTGCCTATTTTACAAATAAACACCATCCTGGGTGCCAACTTGGGTCAAACATAACATAATAATTATAAAATATATTTACTGAATATAAATAGATGTATTGTCTCACATATAAATACATAAATTATTAAATATATGATTTATTATTGTTATTATTATTATTATTATTATTATTATTATTAGTAGTAGTAGTAGCAGTAGTAGTAATATAATTACTATATAATATCCATGCATAATAAAAAAATAATAAAAACAATAATAATCATCATTATTATTATTATTCTTTATTATACATACATATTATATATTTGATGATGATTATTATTACAATTATTATACAGGAATTATTTGATTATCCAATCTGGCCTTATTGAACAGCCTACCACTACACAGTATATACTGTTTGTGTTGAAAGATCAGGTACTGCTAATAAAAGGTGCTGTACTAGTATGTTAGAACATTACTCTTTAAAAAAACCAGCTATTCAAACTCTCATTTAAATTCCATGGTCATTGATTCAAGGTGGGGCTGAGACTTTAAATATGTGGTGACCTGGAAAAACCATTCACATGGTCAAATTATAACATTTTCTATTCTATTTAGTTCTGAATTTTGATGGTTTTCCTGAACTGGAATATGTTGACCTTTTCCGCATATCTTAACCATTGGTAAAGTTATAAAATGTTACTTTGTGGTCACCCCAAAAGTGAAATTATTATAGAGATTATTGCATTTAAAAATGTCATTGCTATTCCACGGAAAGATGCCCCGCCTGCCTCACTTTGATTATCAGCATCTTCCACATCAGTCTCTGTCTCATCACCTGAGATCAAAGTCACAACAAGCCTCATTGTTATTTCTTCAGTCGACTGATCTGGAACAGTTGCTACATTCAGTCAGTTTTGTTTTGTCTAAATGTCTTGCTATTAATGTGTTGTTATGCCATTTAAACATTTTGTTGTCTAACATCTATCTGTACAGAGTGTGTACAGTGTTCTTCTTTGTTGATGACTGTAGCACGATGATATGCTGTTTATAGATTTAGTAAATTAGGTAAAATAATTTATTTTATCTATCATTCATTATGCACTGTGTTTCCCTAAAATGTCATTACATTTCACTGTATAGATACAAGTGATTGAAAGTGACCAGGATAAGAGAGGTGGTCAGGTCTATACCACAAATCTTAGGGGTCAAGTGCCGCCCCTAGTCACAACCAATTTCACTGTTCAGGATCAAGGTAAGTTCTGTGACAAAGTCCCAGTGTTTGCATTTACTTTTACAGCATTTAGAAGATGCTCTTTTTCAGATTGACATACTGAAGTACTTTGTAGTCTCCAATGAAAAACATTTCTTTACAGTTGTACAAACAGTCCAGGGCCTAAGAATACCTTTAAAATTTGACCCTGGTAAAGGAATGAAAGCTGATGAGTCTATAATTGAGCGATGCAAGACATAAATAAACTATAATTAATCTCTTCATAGGAGAATAAAAAAAATATTTCTTAGTCAAATTGTTTATTGTTGTTTCAGGAAATGCTAGCCCAAGGTTCATACGATGCACCACTTATTCATTTCCCTGTACCTCTGACCTTGCCAAGCAGTGGCAAGTGCCTCTGGCGGCCATCATCAAACCTTTTGCCACAGTGCCCAAAAATGAAGTATGTATGATAGATCATTGTCACTGGTCCTTATCTTTTAATATAAAGTATTATGTTATTACACATAGACAGAACAAAGTTGTGTATCACCAATACACATCTGGGTCACTAGTAACTTGTACTCTTATAGCCATAATTACTCCTTTAAAAATAAAGACAGTATTTAATACTGTACGATATGATATGATAGCTGTGTTCTAGATAATACGTTTACATTAAATACATTGTTGTCTTGTATATGACAAATTATAGTATATTTCATTGAAACTCTTGATTGCTGAGGTCTAAGAGTGTTGTGTGGTCCAGGAATCTTCAGTCAGTCTCACCTTTCTGTCTGTGACAGCACTATTGCTGTAGGTCCTTTTTAGGTAATGTTAGTGTATTGTTTCATAAGAGACTAATTACTTTAAAATTCAATCTCATGGGAACATATTACATAAAAAAACGTTCCAGGCCTCCTAATTGACTAATACTAACAAGTGGCCATAGTACAAATATGATTTATAATTTAAGACTATATTTTATATCTGTAAATATAGTCTCTGTATTGTATAAATGTAAGTTTAAATAAGTGTAAATGTAACTTAAAAGACATGTATATAGTTAGTAACACTGGGTGAAATATTTTCTCTTAATTCTTGTAAACATATTAGCTTAATTTATAACTAGCCTTCTTATTACTACACAGGACCACGTTCCACTGCATGTGTTTCTTTAAGCCAGTGATTTATTTATCGGTTATAAAAACATAAATGTGTGGGGTCTTTATATATTATAATTCTAATTACCTAAAAGTCAAAATGATAAACATCTTCTTTGTCTTCTTTTGATTCTGTTTTCATCAGACTCCTCTATACATAGTAAATCATGGCGAGGCAGGACCCATACGCTGTAACCGCTGTAAGGCCTACATATGCCCCTTTATGCTCTTCATTGACGGTGGAAGACGCTTCCAGTGTGGCTTCTGCAGCTGTATTAATGAGGGTCAGTACCACAGACATACTTCACTGTTGGTTTTAAAGCTTTTTTTGACTTAGCAATAAGGTCAGCAACTAACAAATATATTTTCCCATACAGTTATTTCTTTTGAGAAAAAAAATAAGTAAAAATGTATCCCTCCTTAGTTCCTGTCCAGTATTTCCAGCACCTCGACCACATGGGCCGAAGAATGGATGTATATGAAAGACCAGAGCTGTCCCTGGGTTCTTATGAGTTTGCCGCTACGCTGGATTACTGCAAAGTAATGCTTTATTTATAGCTCCTCAACAATACATTATACACTTAGGTTTTATTTAAGGAAAAATATACTTTGCATTTGAAAATGAGATCATTCTTCAGTATTTGTGTGAATATTTAAAGTGGTGTTATTTAAAACATGTTTGAGCGTGGACCATCTAATGGAACTACATTTTATGGCAGTCATTTGCTGAAACATTATAGCAAGCTGAAGATAGCAGATTAAAAAAACACTATTATATCATATTATAGTACATTATACTGTGGTCCTATGCAGTTAGAAATATACAAGTTCTAAATATTCAAACTTCTAGAAATTGATGCTTTAAATGGAGTTAGTTGAATGACTTGCTCATGAGACTAGAGCTGCATGCAGTATCACTAAAACTTTTCCCTTTTATTTACCTATTGCATTATGTAACATCTTTGTCGCACTTCTGTCAATTACAGTGGTGTGAAAAAGTGTTTGCCCCCTTCCTCATTTCCTGTTCCTTTGCATGTTTGTCACACTTAAGTGTTTCGGAACATCAAACCAATTTAAACAATAGTCAAGGACA
>JAFFST010029340.1:74326-85459 GCA_022414735.1 Noturus placidus
TTGGTTTGATGTTCCGAAACACTTAAGTGTGACAAACATGCAAAGGAACAGGAAATGAGGAAGGGGGCAAACACTTTTTCACACCACTGTATTTACCTTGAGAAGACAATATTTGAACTATAATAGAGTTTAGTTTTCAATATTAAATTGTCATTGATTACCAGTAAATCAGGAAAAACATGCTCTTTAAATCAATATAAAAAAATATAACTACAAAGTGTAATTTTTCTAAATTTCATGTCCACAGTACCAACAAAAAAATCTGGAGACAATTTCTAACATAAAATAGTGTTGTTTTTTTTTTTCTTTTTAATTTTTACACAAATCAGCTTGCTTGTCAAAAAACCCAGTGCATATTGCTGGTGGTAATTGCATTACATGGCAGTTGGAAATGTTGCCTTTGGACAAGTCCTCTTGGATGCTACTGGGAGACAGAAAACATGCATCTGCTACCCAGCATGCTCACTGTTATGTCTGTGCTGTAGCCAGTCACAGCTATACCTCTACATCTTTGATTCAGCCAGCAGGAGCTAATCAGTTCTAATGCCAGAAAACAGGAGAGGAAAAACCCGGCAGAGAAAAGGGTTGACTGCTTTGGAAAGACATTAAAAAAAATGAAAGGATGCTCTTTGTAGCTTGCGACATAATGTAATGAAAAAGCAGCAATGTTCACTGTTCCTATGCCAGAACTGGCAAGAAATAGAAAAAAATGTACTTCAAGTGTAAATCCAAATTAAAGACACCGTATCTGCACAAATTAGTGCCTCTCATCAGACTCTGGATGTTCTTAGCACACACACTGTCATGATCATGAATCAAATCAAAAACTGTATGTCTCAAATAGTGCTCTGTTTGGTACAATGTTAGAATCGTAGTAAATAAAACCAAACAGCAATGCCATTGTATTAAGAATACTACTACTCAAAACTTAAATCTAAAAGAAATGACACCATCTTATTGAATATATTTCGTTATTACTCTAATATGCTTGGCAAATATTCATGAATAAAGTTGGAAGCCTGCAATTATTTAAAGTACACAGTGTTCTAGCTTGAATTTATTATATACAGGTAAGGTAGGATTCTGACTTTTGTGTACTATCTACTTGACTCATTTGGAGCTAGATTCTTGCCACTAGAATTGCTGTATTGTATAGTATTGTTGATTCTGTAGTGTTGCTTAGAAGAGTTTGTTAGTCTATGCTAATTAGTTCTCACAGGTGGTTCAGCAAGTGAAATTTCAGTCTCTTTAAAGGTGTGAATTGTGGGCAGGGCTTACTAAGATATATTGAACGTTATCCGCTACAGACAATAGTGATAGCAGCATCAATTTAGATAAAGTATCAAGTTTAGTGGTGTTTATTTCTTCTTGTTCAGTTAAGTTTTATCAGTTCCTTCTTAACCCTATATTCACGAACTTCATTCCTGACTAGACATGTGCTTCAAACCTACAGTATCTCTGTTATCACCTCTCTCAGACCTAGAATCTCTCATCCACAAACCAGAGGCTGCACTACCAGTAACCTCATCTACCCTCCCCTGTTGTCTCAGTCTCAAACAGCAGTGGTAGGTGGCTCTCAAATTGCCAGTCTGCTGTAAAGAAAGCTGATTTAATCTTTTAACCCTTTACTCTCTTGACTTTCTGGCACTAACTGAGACCTGGATATCTCCACAGAACTCAGCTACACCGGATGCACTATCCTCTGCTTATGCTTTCTCTCACACTTCACGAGAAACTAGCAGGGTCTGTTTCACACCTCTCTCCCTGTCTCATCTCAACATTTCATCCTTCGAATTCCATGCAATTACAGTTACTTCCCCGATCAACCACTTCTCTAAGTCGCTCTGGATAAGGCTGTCCACCAAATGCCATAAATGGAATCAAAATATCTGTGCCTTTGGACATACAGTAAGTTTAAATGATAACAACATAAACTGAAGTAAGGACCAACGTATTTGTTGTGGCTCTTATAATACAGATTTTACAGTAAATCAAACCATAAAAAATGGATTCCACATGCACTGTGTGTATAAAACATGCTCTCCACAGTACATAGTTAGAACTGACTGAGACTAATGTTCCCAGACTAATGTTCGTAATCTTTTTCACAAGATTAAGGGCAGCAATAAATGGCTGTAAGAGGTAATGACAACAATAATTTCATTTTGTTTCAATATAACACTTAATGGAACATAGCTGGGAGATTAAAAGTAATCCGTTCCAGCATGACCTCCTATGTAGGAAGTGTTCAATGTACCCTATGCACAAAAACCTTTCAAATGGCAGTTGGTGTAAATCGTTAATTAAAAGCATGACCTCTATACAGGAACTGTAATGAAATGAATGTGGGTTGAATTGTGGTCTGAACCCAAAAGAATGGTGTTTTCTGGGTTGAGTGTTTGCCTTCCATTCAAATCCATTTATCTTAATGAGGATATTGGCGCATGTGGAGTAGAAAGGTGCTTGCATGAGCCGACTAGCCACCAGAGGTATGTTGTCCACCCGGCTATTAAATGACATTTTCAAAAAGCTGCATCGATCTCATGATGTTTTCGTCCTGCAGAGAACATACAAAAACAAGCGAGTCATTTGAAGTTGATCATTAAAAAGCTTGGTCTCAGTAAACACATTACTTTCAAATAGCTTTGCTGATAGAATAGATGATGTAGATACCTGAGTGAATTTTCCATTTTTAAAATAATCACTCCCTTATTCTTGCTGAGAAATTTATTTAAATGAAACGTAATTGTTTGTATGCACAAGGAACTCATGATGTTAAAAAAGATAAATCAGTCTCACATTTTGGCAGCAGTCTATAAATTCATCTATGGTGACAACGCCATCCTTATTTTTGTCCATTTTCTGTTACAAAGACATACAAATATTGTTACAAATTATTTTGTTACAGAATTACAGTATACAGAATATACAGTATACAGAATTACAGTAAATAATGTTAAAGACTAACATGATACAAGTTTCATTTCCTTGAGCATGTCGTTTAGGTTTATGGAGAAATTTGATTTAATTAAACACCAGATTTCATACACAGTTAGCCAGTAATATAGCGCTAAAAAGTATTCTCACCTGGAAAAATATCTCCACATGTTGTTTTGGCGTTTCCTCTTTAAGAATAGGATATGTCCACTTGCCCATCATGTCATAAATGGCTTTCATGATGTCTAACATTTCCTGTGATACAAATCACAAAGGGTTTTTATTGATTACAGTTACATTCTTTTTGTTCATGTTATTGTTTCCTGCTATATGACTTGTAATACCTCTTTTGTTATATATCCATCTTTGTTAATATCATACAGGTTAAATGCCCAGTTGAGTTTCTCCTGAACTGTGCCTCGTAGCAGTATAGAAAGGCCCATTACGAAATCCTGTAATCAGATCAAACACAAACAACCTGATTCATCCATCTATAAAGTCTCTTAAGCATACTTATACTACAATGCTGTTGAATCTGATTGTTCAGAAGGTCTTGATTAATTTACTATAATACACAGGTTTCATTAGTAACAGGGACTTGTGCCAAATTCTCCACATAAACACGAGTAGTTGTTGATATGGTTTAGATTTCTATGAGGAGATGTTTATTTAATACTTTTGAAAGGAGTCTTATATATCTTTTCTATTAACCCTTTCTCACAGAGTTCTATTCTGCCAGTGGAATAATCGGACATTTTCAACCAGTATGAACAAATTCATTATTTTATTGCCGCAAGTCAGCTGCAAGCCGCGAGTTTAGCCAGGACACTGTGAGGTTTCTGTGTGTAGAGTATCTGTCTCTGTGTTTAGTGGCTGGTGAGAAGGGTGATGGGAAAAGTGAGGAGTGTGAGCCTCATGCTGGGAAAACAATTCACAATTCTCCACAATAACATTGGTAGAGATATAAAATGGACAGCACAATTTATACACTGTGTACAACTACCATGATACAATTATAATATTTGAACCTAGTAGGATAGGTTAAAAAAAAAAAAAAGCCCTGAGTGTCTACTTTCATATGAGCCATTAACCACTACTGTGGAGTGTGATCTCATAAATAAATTCAATACTAAACAAGGGCAGCCCCAAAGCAGGCTATAGGGAGTATTGTAGGGAAATAATCATCTTTTGAAGTAGTATCACAGCACTACATCATTGATTATTTTCCTCAAACTTAATTCGCCATAATATTTTTTTCCCTTACTTAATGCATGCAACCCACCCAGCTACATTTTACATATCATAAAGAACTACAAGTCAAGCATTTCTTTATTATTTTTTAATAAACACGATAAATATCAAACTGAGATTTATAAGAAATAACCAACAGACCTGAGGACATTTGTGAAGCAGAAGTTCATAAAGCTGATTATAATTAATATACAAAACCAACTTTCATTTATTTACAACGCTGATTACAATTCAATTGCCAGCTTGTTAAGATAGGGATTGTAATCAACGTTTATTAGATGTAGAAGACAGACAATGCATCAAACACAAAGGGCATATATTTAAGTGTGTTCAATCAATTTTATAGCAAAGTATGAACATAAGTGTAGCATTCACAAGAACAGTGTTAGAACTACAGATGATTAGTGTGAGAATGCACTGAAACTTCATTACATATGTAAGCTTGAAATATTACTTACTTCAAAACTCACTGCGCCGTTGTGGTCTGTGTCAAATGCGTTGAACAGAAAATGTGCATACGTTGATGCATCTGAAACAGAAACCATGCACTGTATTTCATATTTTTCCTGAAATGATCTGTCATTTCTTATCCCCTTTCTGACAAAAATATGGCTTCCAATTAATGTTTTATTCCTAGAAACTGCCTTTAAGCTAGTTTAATATTTGCAGCTTTATTTTGTATTCGGTACAATCACACTAAGCACTTTTAAGTGTTTATGTGATATATTGCTCACATAGAATACTAATTCACTGTTATATAGTAGTGAAATCACCTTTGAAGTTTGGCTTTAAAGAATAAGTGGTACAAAATAAAATTAGTGTCAGTTATATTTTTGGGATTATGGGACAATACTTATTTCACACTTAAAAGCATTTTCACTAGAAAACTTTAAATATTATTATTATTTAAGTTTATTTCTTCGAATAACTATAACACAAATTACTGCAACAAAACATTATTCATACATACATACATACATACATTCATACAGTTGCCGTTGGACGCTTACATACACTCATCATGGCATGGGCTTAAATTTTTATTGGAACTGATCTTTTTCTGGGGAAGAATGATTGAACAACACACACCTTTAATAATAATAATAATAAAAAAAAACCAAGAATTTGGTTCACATGTTTCTTATAATATAATTCTATAATGCTATGACATTCATGTCCATGATGAGTGTATATAAACGTCTGGGCACAACTGTACATAAGTGGACAGGATCAATGGCTCCTTTGGTTACACTGCTACACTGCACTATGATTGATGAAATAATAAATAATAAAATCATGCTGTGACTGTGTGACTGGGGGAAAAATACAGGTAATATCCACAGATGTACTGACCTCCTTGCGGAAAGAACTGTGAGTAAATGTCTTTAAATGTGTCTTCATTAACCACACCACTTGGACATTCCTATAAGAAAGAAAAGCATTATTTTACCAGGTACTATAACCTTCAGCAATATGTTCTTTTAAAGTTATGTGCAACTACTGCAAGAAATATTCATTAAAATAGTGTGTTGTATAAACCATACAATGAGTCCTTATTTTAGAGCTAACATTAAATTCACTTAGGGAAAATATGAAGTAATAAGCAAAAAGTGATTTTATATGCTATAAACTTCATGTATGCAATAATAGTATCTCATTCCAAATAGCTTTTTTCCTCATGAACTGAAGAAGCCATTCATGTTGAGAGGCTTTATTCACCATTCTCTTTGTTGTGAGAGTTGATTATTCTCCATTGTATCACTGTAGCTGATTCAGCAACCAAAATGAATAGGGAAGCTCACCCCCTGATTTATTGCAAGAGCTCTCAAATGGAACTGAACTAAGTGCTTAAAAGATAAGGCAGTGTCACTATAGTGCCATTAGTAAAAATCCAGAGAAAACACAAGCATGTAGTGAGAGAGAGAGAGAGAGAGAGAGAGAGAGAGAGATTGGATTTAGGAAAGGTCCAGCTTCACTTGTCTTTCATTCGCCAGTAACGGTAATATTCTTCATACTTATTTTTTGTGTTGAAAGTACATAAGATGGTAATAAAAAATTGTAAAATCATATACAGTTTAATAATAAATATTCTAATGAAGCAGGGAATTTCAGTAGTTACATAGAAGAAATGTAATTTTAAATTACCTTTGGCACTCATCAAAATGCTAATTACATAGTAGACACTGGTGAGCTATAACAAGCCCAATTACCATCAACACCATTGTGTGCCAATTAAAGAAACTTGACTCTAGCTGTGGTTAGGAGATAAACATTAGATGTGGTGTGTTACAGTTGGATACCTTGTGTGTCACATAAACATGCATGCCAAAATCTTGCAACAAAATCACATAGTGGCATAATACACTATATGGCCAAAAGTATGTGGACCATCACACACTCATATGTAATTTTTCCCCAAACTGTTGCCACAAAGTTGGAACCACACCATTATATTGAATGTGTTTGTATGCTGTAGTATTACAATTTCCCTTCACTGGTACTAAGAGACAGTGCTCCTGTACACAAGGTGAGCTCCATAAAGACATGGTTTGCCAATGCTGGAGTGAAAGAACTTGAATGATTGACAAAGATCCCTGACCTCAAACACACTAAATATCTTTAGGATGAACTGGAATGCTGAATGTACCCCAGGCCTCCGTGCCTGACATCATGGGACAAATCCACACAGCCATGCACTTAAATCTAGTGGAAAGCCTTTCCAGAAGAGTGGAGGCTGTTATAGCGGCAAAGGGGGGTGTGGGGGGGGGGCACACATACCATCATACATACAACAAACTTTAAACATCCATGGTTTTTGTTCAACCAGCACACCTGGTTGGCAAAAACAGAGCTTCTCATAACAGCCTGCCCCTCAATCAACCACAACTTCACCATACAGCTTGGCTCGACCACACTCAAGCCAACCAGGACAGTCAAAAACCTTGGGGTGACTTTTAATGACAACTTGACCTTTACAGACCACATTTCAAAAACTGCACGATCCTGTAGGTTCATTCTGTACAACATCAAGAAAATCAGACCATATCTCACTGAACAGGCTACACAGCTACGAGTCCAGGCTTTTGTTTTATCAAAATTTGATTACTGCACTACTCCTGGGCCTCCCAGCCAGCTCCATCAACTTTAAACCTCAACCCAGACAACAGAATCTGTCACTATCTTCAAAAAATGACTAAAGACTCACATCTTCCATGCACACTTAACTAACCCTTAACTTGGGAAGTGGTAGCTCAGCAGTTAAGATGTTGGACTTCTGATTGGAAGGTTGTGAGTTCAAATCCCAGCACTGCCAAGCTCCCACTGCCAAGCACGCCCCTTAACAATCAGCTGCTCAGTTGTATAAATTAGATAATTGTAAGTCACTCTCGATAAAGGCCTCTGACAAATGCTGTAATGTAATGTAATCCCTTAAAATAATTCTGCACTTACACATGATCTTACACCTCTACTCTGTGCACTTTCCTTCTCTAAAACCCAATAAAAAATATTGAAAAGTAGCACTACGTATTGTTTGTTGGCTTGATATGGTATATCGCTTTGCTTATATTTCCTCATTTGTTAGCCACTTTGGATAAAAGTGTCTGCTAAATGAATAAAATGTAAAATGTAATGATGCCCATTTTCATGAGAAACAGAACTCACCCTAGGACCATCCAGTGGGCTAGTCTCTGTTTAGACAAGGGATCCAATGTCTTAACCCCACGGCAATTTGTTCTGAAACTTGTATGGCTCCCCTCCTGTCCAAATAACACATTTGCATATCATTCAGAAGTGTTTCCAGGACTGGTAGATCACAATACTCTGTTGGTGATTCACAGACACTCACTTTACATTTGGGACAGCATGGAACCAAGATCTGTTGAGCCACAAATGATTTTATAGAGGTGCCAGTGATCCTGACCCTTTACGGGTCAGGTTGTTGGGACTATGGTTGCTGCTATGGCCTTAGAACTGCAATTCCCACACACAATTTTGCACTCGTCTCCTTTAAAACCATAAAACCATAATGAACTTTCTTTTACTTTCACACTATCCGTTGTTACTCAGATGAGGGTGGCTTCCCTTCTGAGTCTGGTTCCTCTCCTCTGGTTCCTTCTCAGTCTGGTTCCTTCTTCCTCATATCTTAGGGAGTTTTTTTTTTCTCACCACTGTTGCCACCGGCTTGCTCAATAGGGATCAATTCACACACTTAAAATCTGTATCCTGTGTTTATATGTTTCTGTAAAGCTGCTTTGAGACAATGTCCATTGTTAAAAGTGCTACACAAATCAAATTGAATTGAATTGGATCTTGGTGGCCATCTTGGAGTCACAAGTAGGACTCTAAGGCCTAGTTACTGGGTCCTGCAGAGGTCGGTAAGAATCAGTAGTAGAGAAGGAAAAGTGTATAATAAGTAGTGAGGCTGGCTGCCTCCTGTCACAGCAAGCATCAATGTGTTGATTTGGAACTGGCAAAGAGGCCCACCAGCACCTTCCAAGCCTCTCCCAGATCCGTGCCGCTACTTCTGGTGCAGATGTCACTCTCCTGGACATACTGTATGTGACAATATACCTGCCGCATCATTGTACAACCGTGGCAGATGATTTGCTTTCAGTGAGGCCAGGCATGGATTGGCCCACCTAAGAAGGGAGCTGCTCAACCTTGGGACACCTTGGTTGATATAGCTGACCGTCACAATGTTGTCTAAGCAAAGCAACATTTCCAAGCCTTTAATAAGGAAGATCACCAATGTGGCTGTTGTCAACAATCCTAGCACCCTCAACAGATGAAGATGGCTTAGTGATTCTGAAACCTTACTACTTTATAGGGCTCCTTTCATGGAAGTACGGTGTCAATCAGTTCTCTTACTTACATTTACATTTACTTAACTTTGCTTTACAAGAGAATCAGACACTGGTTGCATAAGAGGAATACTTGTACTGTAGCATGGCAGAGTAATCTGGTATAGAGTATGTGAGTAATCCACCTTAAGTATAAAGGCAATAGTAGAGAAATGCTGATTACAAAACAAGTAGATGTTTAATTATCAAGAATTCAAATAAACTAGAAGGCTCAGCAGTAAACAGTGCAAGGTATGTCAAGAATGAACCACTCAACAATGTGTTAACCACAAGCCCTGCTAATAAGCTTCAGTGGTGCTTGAAAGTTTGTGAACCTTTCATAATTTTCTATATATATATGCATAAATATGACCTAAGAATCAGATTTTCACACTAAAAGCAGACTAAAAGTCCTAAAAGCATAAAAGGGGAACCCAGTTGAGACATGAGACAAAAATGTTATACGTGGTCATTTATTTATTGAGGAATAGGATAAAATATTACATATCTGTGAGTGGCAAAAGTACAATATGTGAACTTTTGCTTTCAGTATCTGATGTGACCACCTTATGTAGCAACTGCAATTAAACATTTCTGGTAACTGTTGATCAGTTAGGACTTGTGTAAAAATCCGATGATGTTTCAGGTCATATTTATGCAGATAAATAAAAAATTCTAACTTTCAACCACCACTGTCATTGGCAGGGAATGTTGAACATCAGAAGGAGAAAATGAAGCAGGAGGAACTGCCTTGGTGGGGAAAGATGAGCGTTAAGTGACTCTCACTATATAGTGAATAGAATACTACTTAGTGCAGACAAAGCCAAAGAGATACATAGCCATGATGAGTGGTGAGTGATTAATATATAATGCAGAGCAGTAATGCTAGTGAAGGAAATTTTTCTCAAAGCTACTGGATGCTAGGGAGCCCCATGGCATTCTACAAAAATCTCCATTAAATAAGAGATATATAATTAAATGAGAGGTTGTCCCCAGTGTAAGAAAAAAACAACAAGGACGTCGAAGATCTCAAAGAAGAATAACTGTATTACAGCATGACAGTGCCAAAGTACATGAAGCACTTCGGGTTCATCAGAGTCAAACTGAACCTCGAACAATTTCAAGCACAGACTTGATAGACTTGTACTGTGACTTGTACTGTATAACAAACCAGGTTTTATGCCTATAATGTAAATGAAGTTTCGCTCGAAATGTAAATTAAGCATTGGAGCTGATGTGACCAGTTTCTGTTCTCACAGTACCGCTGTTGTTACAGGTGTTATCCCAAAATGATGAGGTGATAGGTGTCACATATTTACCGTAATGGATGTCAGAATGGATGCAAGTGCAGATAAGAGCTTTTAATAAAGAGAGGCAGGCAGACAAATCCAAATCATTAGACAATAGCATGGTCAAAAACAGGCAATGGGTCAGGCGATCAGCAAACAGACATAAACTAGGCAAGGCAAGAATCGAGAACATGAAACAAAACGAAGAACAGGGTACAAATGCTTGGTACGATGATAAAACTCAATACTTTGTGAAGTCATAGTATTCAAACAGTCTCATGATACTGTAGTTGTGAATGCTGTGAATTTGATGCAGGTCTGCATGATTAGAATGAATGTGAGTATTTCTGGTAATTGCAATCCATGGCATCCATGGTAGGCCCCAGTGCAGGATGGGAAATGTAGTGACTGGTTTATTGTGATTTGACAATAGGATTGTGTAGACAGACTGTGCCCTCCAATAATATTGGCACCCTTTGTAAATATGAACAAAGAAGGCTGTGAAAAATTGTCTATTGTTGAACCTTTTTATCTTTTTTTTTTTTTAATCACAAAAATAATCTGATTTCATGGATATCAAACAATTTCAAACAAAACACAGGTTTATCAAAAAATATCTTTGATAAAAATAGGTGTGCACCCCTATGAATTAATATGAGAAAAAATATATTTGAAGTATATTCCCATTTATATTTTGCATTTTTTAGTACATCTGGGTGATACAAGCTGTGGCTCAGTCGGTAGAGCGGGTTGTCCACTAATCCACTAATCGTAGGGTTGGTGGTTCGAATCCCGGCCCGGGTGATCCCATGCCG
>JAFFST010029379.1:3401-26106 GCA_022414735.1 Noturus placidus
CTCTCTCTCTCTCTCTCTCTCTCTCTCTCTCTCTCTCTCTCTCCCTCTCTATTTCAAACTGTCACAATCGCATCATGGTCTTGGTGATCCCAGTGAAGAACATCCACAGATGAAGAATATTTGCAGAGTCATTCTGTTCTTAGACCTGTGGGGGGAAAATCTACAGGATTGATCTATAAAGGAATTATTTCACCGTTTTGGTCCACATACTTCTTACATAATGACCAGTTACTGCAGTCACCTAGGCCTTAAAGTGTCAACAACATTCCTGCTTGTAACTGTAATTGAAAGTGTTCGTACTATCGTCCTACTACAAGTCCAAAGATGCTCCTTCTGATCATATGAAGGAATGTTTTTGCTTGTTACTTGAACTTAGAGCAGCTTTTCTTTCATTTAATGAAGTCAGGTTTTATACAATATAAAATAAATAAATTTGTGTGTATGTATGTGTGTGTGTGTGTGTGTGTGTGTATGTATGTATGTGTATATATATATATTTTTTTTAAATTACATATATATTTTAAATTACATATATCTGGCAACTGACGTTAAATTTGTTTGTTCGGTTTAAATATGAAGGATTTACCTCACTTACAACCTCAGTCAAGGCTTTGGAACATCATTCTGCATCTGCATAACCCTCATTGTCTGACCACTAGAGGGGGCAGATTGGCCCTCTCACTTAAAATAAACAAACCCGAGCTCTCAGGTTGCTTTAAAACCATGAACTGTCAGGGTATGATAAAATACCTACACATTAGTTAATTATTGAGGAAGGTTGAGGGTGATGTAATCTTTTTCACAGGCTTTATTTATTATTATTTTTTAAAGGCATTCCAGAGGAATGCAGTGGTGAGTGTGAAATACAGCCCGTTCACACCTTTGCAGCCTAACTCTTATGACTTTACGCTCAGCATCTTTAATCATCTTCTACATTACAGTCTGATTTAAGGCTTTTTCCTTAGATGCGCCTGAATTGTAAGGTCTAATATTAATCAGAATAAAGGTATGTTCACGCGTACAGCGATCTTATTGCTGCCAGTCGCTGTACTATGCCAGCCCCCCCAATGTTGAGAAAATACAAATCTGTCCCCAATATACAGTACGAAATATTTTCTACATGTCCCCGTTTAATGAACCCTGCCAACGGATTTGTCTTTTCTTCATCTACTGTATTTATTTATATCTATTCCTTTTTAATATATTTCCGTTTGTTAAGTTAAATAGGCGTGTCCCCTCCCTCCAGTTGTACACTTGGTTGCGCCCAGACTCAACACAAGTTCGTTGATATATTTTATCAGCTCAGTCTGTAAGAAATGGAGACAGCAGACAAGTGTAGAAAAGTGCAGCAGGACATACGAGCTTTTATTCAGACAGTAAATAACGAGATACCTAAATAGTAGGTGACCTTAATTTAGTATAGAAGGCATCATACTATGGCTTGGTTTGTTCTTAAGAACGTCAGTTAACTGTTGATATTTGCACACCCACGATGTAGGCTAGGCTCACGTCAGTTCCGGTTTTTGACCATTAACGTTACATTCTCTTGCATATCCCTCCGCCGAGTTTGTTGGACCTCCCCAATGTCCATACCATGGTTACGCCCTTGCCAGTTCCCATTGGTCACCAGTTGCTTTGCTGCTGCGTGTCGCTGTATGTGTGTCGCTGTATGTGTGAACATTCCTTAAGGGTTGGCGTTTAGTCAGTAAACATCAAGAAAAAAAATCTAGAAAAAATACTGTAGGTTTTGCCCAGAACAAATATGACAATAGTAGGATTAGATATGTTGAGCACTGTAGTCTCACAGCTCCGGCTCCTCAGATTGATCCTGAGCTCTGGTTACTGTCTGTATGGAGTTTTGCATAATCTCTGTGTGTCTTCTGAGATAGGCTCCAGATCCATCACAACCCTGATCAAGATTAAGCAGTTAATGAACATGCAGGAATGAATGTGTTTGGTCTACTACATAGTTGTATTGTTCTCGAGCCTAAATGATTTAATTACATTAAAAAAACATTTAACACACCAACTCCAAAAAGCTTTAACGATATAGCCCATCTATTTGAAGTACACAATGTTTTTAAAGGTTGGTCTGCCTTATAAGGAGAATACACCGATGATCTCGGGCTCTGAACTTATCTGATCTACCATAAGACAAGACCGAGCAGCCAAAGGCTACTAAAAAGATTCAAATTACTCTATCTTCTGCAGCACATCTTACTGGGACCTGCAGTTAACTCCAGAATTATTAGCAATCTTCAAGCGAATGAAGGAAGAAGGAAAAAAAAAAATCAGTAACAATTAGTAATTCTTTACAATACTGTTTTGGGAAATCTAGTTTTGTATAACTTTTAACTTCAATGTTTTTACTTCAATAAATGTCCCCAGCATGCTCAGATCAGTGTATTAATTCTTTCATCTTCAGTACCTGCTGAGTCCATGGATCCAGAACCAAAGTCCAGAACTCGCAGTGCACTTATTTAAGCAATTTATCTTGTATTATGTTGCTGAGACACAAATGTGGAACCCAGTACAAATGCACATAAACCATCCATCCATCTTCTACCGCTTACTCCTTTTTCAAGGTCACAGGGAACCTGGAGCCTATCCCAGGAAGCATCGGGCACAAGGCGGGGTACACCCTGGAAGGCACAATCACATACACATGTCTTTGGACTGGAGGAGGAAACCCCCACAGCATGGGGAGAACATGCACACGGCAACGATGGGAATCGAACCCCGGACCCTGGAAGTATGAGGCGGACGTGCTAACCACTAAACCACCGTGCGCTCCTCCACATGAACCAAAAAAACAAGTATGAACACAGAATTTAGCTCAGGATTGAACTGGAGACGCTGGAGCTATGAGGCAACAACACTACCTTCTGTACCATCATGCCTCCCAACGCTATAAAAAATATTATATACAATACTGTATATAATAATGATTAAAAATAATAATAATAATAATAAAAGCTCTCAAAACATAAGCAGCAAAATGATTGACCTGTTTGAAGAAATTGACGCAATCTCAGTATCCAGAAACTCCATTGCTGCTGCTGACCAAATATGAAGCTGTACAATTAAAAAGTTTCGTTTTGCTCCCTAACCACGAGGAAAGCCAAAAAGCTTTCAACACATGAGACAGATGGTTGTTGATCCGTTAAACTCGAGGAATAGATATAAAATCGAAGCATAAAGAGTTGAGCAAAATAAAGGCCATAAAACGACTGGACTAGTTAAATACCTGCCAGGAATATGACTGATGTCCTCATATCCCTCATGCCAGCTTTCACAGTGCAGAGAATAAGCATATATAGGTATATAAACCATAGTGTAGATTTACAATGGGAAGATCTTGCAAGTGCTACCTCGATAACAGTCAGCTGTTTCTTGCCCAGTGTACACCATCAGCATGTTGGAATAAAAAGTGACTGTATACAAGGAAAAGTGGGCACCTGATGCCCACTGTAATATCTGCTGGTGAATCATCGACTCTTCATGAATTCCACTAAGTACCATGATGTTTAACCTTGAAACCTGGTTACCTCTGCCAGAAGGTTAAGGCTTGTTCATTGATGGATCTTTCAACAAGATAATGACCCTAAATTAACATTTGAATAAGCACAGAAATGGTTGCATAGAAACAGAAATGCAGCCTCTGAGCTCAGGTTACTGTCTGTGTGGCATTTTGTATGTTAATGTGTGCATGTGGGTTTCCTCTGGGTTCTCCGGTTTCCTCCACCCACCACAAAACATGGCCGTAGGTCAATTGTATGTGGCTAAATTGCCCATACGCGTTTATGCCTATGGGCATTCTATAAACTAGTGTGGACAGTGGTGGCTCTGGGTTACTGATCAGAAGGTCAGGAGTTCAAGCTGTCAAGCTCTTACTGTTGGGCCCTTGGGCAAGGCCCTCAACTGCTCAGTTGTATAAATGATATAAATGTAAGTCAGTCTGGATAAGGGTGTCTGCCAAATGCCATACATGTAAATGTTTAAGTATGAGAATGCGTGTGGTGCCATCCAGGATGAATTCCCGCCTCAAGCCCAGTGTTAAGCTCAAACGATCACATGTACATCATGTTTTCGTCAAGGGTGCCAATAAATTGGATTTTGATTGCATGTGCTGGAAAGTTTTCTCTCCAGTATAATCGTTCTAATGCCACAGAAGGTGTTAATGTTCAGTTCTACTCTTTCCACATTTCATGCCACATTGTTCCCCAATCAAAAGATATTGTGGAGGAGTGCTGACATATAGTTTTTAATTTTATTTTATTTATTATTTTTAATTTTATGATTACTTTTAACAGCCTGTCAAAGCGGGGAAACTTTGACAGCTTGAGTGCAGATTCTTATTTTAGAGACACAAACACGTGTGGCAGGTGTCCTGTGGTCCTTTGGCAAACGAAAAAGAAGAAGGGGGAAAAAAAAAGGAGCAGCAAATTGAACATGTTGTTCTGCACTAAGTAATCATTCTGCTGAACAGATGTAGAAAGGTATTATAAACAGCTTTTCCACCCCTTGTTCGCAGGCTAAAAGTGAATTGCCAAACTTCCACGATGTCATGAAGCTTTCAAAGACTGTAACGTTATGATGGACTTCCACAGACCAGATGTGCCACTTGCACCTCATTCATAAACTGCTCTCAAGGTTAGATCTGTGGATCGGATTTGGAAATCGACGTAATATTGGGATAAGGTGACTGGGATTTCAGTGAGGTCCTTCATGTTCTTATACGGTGTAAAACAGCATCCATATTCAGTATGGATGACTGTAATCGAAGTTGGGCAGTGATACAATTCTGAAGTCTATTAAAACCGCTTTCTGGATACCTGAAAGGAAAACCACATGGACCACAGACTAAAGTGTCTCGCAATAAAAGTGACTGCACGAGTTAAACCTCTCCGAGATTATGACACAAGTCTGGTTACACTGACTTCCTTTTAAACAGACATTCAATAATGTCTAATAAGTCATTTAAGAAAACAAGTACTACACCAACGTTTGCAGATAATAGACATTGTCATAAAGGTCTACATGGCTACATGGAAATAAACCTTGTTAGTTGAACTCTGACCTCAAATAGCATAAAAAGGCCTTTTATTTAAGTCATTCATAGAGATCTAATGAATCGTATGTATCTATTTGGGGCATGACGCAGTGCCAGTATGTGTATCTGACTAGTATCTGTAGCTGACTAGTGCTCCAAATGTCCATATCTGTATCTGCATTTGATTTAAACTCAAAATGGGTGTGGCCTAAACAAAAAAGAAACAAATACTTCCAGTATGGCACCAGAAAAAAACAAAAACAGCCTTAGATGTAGAAATGCCAGCACTCTTATGATGGTCTGTGAATTCTGGCTCGGGCTGTCCCTAAACCTCAGGTAGTTATGTGTGTGTGTGTGTGCAAGACTTATTATTATTTTTCAAAAATCCAGCTCGATTAAATAAATCTTTTTTTCTACCTGCCCACAATAGTTAGCTAATTCTACTTCTCACAATATAAACACATTAGTACCTGATTTAAACCAGCACGACCCAGACCAGGCGATTACCAAGGATGAACACGCTGTAATGAACGGTGTTCATAAACACGGTCATTGTCCTGCCTGCGTCATATTTCGCTCTGGTTCGTCTTTCTCTCTTCTGCCTCCTGTTTCCGTATTTGTTTCTGTTTAGAACAGATCATCTACAGCCTTAATATCAAATAATATTATAGTTTTGTGTTTGATAGAAATCCCTTCTGTGTTAGGAATAGAAACAAATATGAAGCTAGTGTAATATTGCAATCATGTGATCATTCATTTTGCGTCGAAACATCTAAAATATTTTGCACATGCAAGTTTATCATATAGGGGCGCACGGTGGCTTAGTGGTTATCACATTCGCTTCACACGTCCGGGATTCGAGTCCCGCCAGGGCCATGTGTGTGCGGAGTTTGCATGTTCTCCTCGAGTGTCGGGGGTTTCCTCCGGGTACTCCGGTTTCCTCCCCCAGTCCAAAGACATGCATGGTAGGTTGATTGGCGTGTCTAAATTGTCCGTAGTGTATGAATGGGTGTGTGATTGTGTATGTGATTGTGCCCTGCGATGGACTGGCACCCTGTCCAGGGTGTACCCAGCCTTGTGCCCGATGCTCCCTGGGATGGGCTCCAGGTTCCCCTGTGACCCTGAAAAGGAGTAAGTGGTTGAAGATGGATGGATGGATGGATGAAGCTAGTGTAATATTGCAATCATGTGATCATTCATTTTGCGTCGAAACATCTAAAATATTTTGCACATGCAACTTTATCATATAGGGGCGCACGGTGGCTTAGTGGTTATCACATTCGCTTCACACGTCCGGGATTCGAGTCCTGCCGGGGCCACGTGTGTGCGGAGTTTGCATGTTCTCCCCGTGCGTCGCAGGTTTCCTCCCCCAGTCCAAAGACATGCATGGTAGGCTGATTGGCGTGTCTAAAGTGTCCATAGTGTATGAATGGGTGTGTGAGTGTGTATGCGATTGTGCCCTGTGATGGACTGGAACCCTGTCCAGGGTGTACCCCGCCTTGTACCCGATACCTCCTGGGATAGGCTCCAGGTTCTCTGTGACCCTGATAAAGGAGTAAGTGGTAGAAGATGGATGGATGGATGAACTTTATCATATACATATAGCCTCCTCCGAAAGTATCAGAACAGCTAGTCCAATTCTATTGTTTTCGCTATACATTGAAGACATTTGTGTTCGAGATCAGATGATGAATATGAGACGATAGATCAGCTTTAATTTCCTGATATTTACATCTAGATATGTGTTGACCAACTTAAAACCTGGCACCTGTGGTAGCAGACCACCCAACTGCCAAGTGAGCAAAAGTATAGGAACGGATAGCCTTAAAGTAAATAACACTTAAAGTGCACCTATTATGATTTTTCAAATAGTCCCTTTCATGTAGTGTGTTATAGACGTAGCTGTTTGTGAATGTAAAAAGTCTGCAACGTTTCAAAAATCAAAGCGCACCACAAGTTATCGACTCCTAAATGAAGGAACCGATTCTGAACCGCTGAATCGAGTCATTAGTGATTCCAGACTTTACTTCATTTACTAACCTACTTAGCTTTGTAACAAAAAGCCCCGCCTCTGGTCTTCATCAGCTGCTCGCTGACAGATGGGGCTGAAACACGTTACAGTAGTGGGCGTTTCCTTTTTGAAACACGCTGACAGCGGTAGACCAATCACGACAGACTGGGACATCTGACCAATCAGACTGGAGTATGCTCTCTGTAAGGAGGAGTTTCGAATGAATCCTTAAGAACGGATCATTTAAGGAATCGTTTTTGACACTGGGGGGAAAAAAAAAGTAATTTAATAATTTGTATAGCGCTTTTTTACAATGGTACATTGTCTCAAAGCAGCTTTACAGAAATATCATTTTTACATTTTTTTTACAAGTGACTTACTAATGAGACACATTCACACACCAATGGTAGCAGAGCTGCCATGCAAGGTGCTAGCTTGCCATTGGGGGCAACTTAGGGTTCAGTGTCTTGCCCAAGGACACTTCGGCATGGGATCACCCGGGCCGGGATTCGAACCGCCAACCCCACGGTTGGTGGATTAGTGGACAACCCGCTCTACCGACTGAGCCACAGCCGCCCTAAAAAGTAATGTTGCGGTTTAAATTATGAGCAAATTCTAAGTGTTTTTTGACCTCGGATGCATATAAATCTATTGTATGAGACCTTTAAAACAAAATTAGGACCGTTTCAAAACCATAACAGGTGTTCTTTAATATTTGATTTGATAAGTGATTATTAAAAGGGGGGGGGGGGTTCTCCTTTCAGTCTCCTCTTCAGTCTCCTCTTCACGCTCCTCTTCAGGAGGTGACCTGCTGCTCAACTGTGTTAAGGTCTGATGATTGACTTGGTCAGTCTAAAACCTTCCTCTTTTCCCCTTGATTCCACCATGCTTGACTGAGCTTCTATGATTTGGATCCTTTCTTTCTCCACACTTTGGCCTTTCCATCACTTTGCTAGATGTTAATCTTGGTTCCAGAACTTTTATGGTTCATCTGTGTATTTCTTTGCAAATTCCAACTTGACCTTCTGATTCTTACTGCTGACTGGGTTGCATCTTGTGGTATGGCCTCTATATATTTCTGCTCTTGAAGTCTTCTTTGAATGGACCCTTCTTTACCTTCACCTTTGCTCTGTGGAGTTTTCCGTTTTTTCTTCTCAGCTCTCACAAAGTTTACCATCAGCTGTTGTTGTTTTCCTTGGCCGACCTGTTCCATCTCTGGATGTTGGTACACCAGTGGTTTCCTTCTTTTTCAACACATCCCAAATTGTTGCAATCTCTATGCCCAATGCTTGTGCAATCGATTTTCCCTCTTTTCTCAGCTTCGAAATGGCTTGCGTTTCTCCCATAGAGAGCTCACTGGTCTTCATGTTGGTTTATCTTTTTCTAAAAACAACAAACTTACAGCTCAAACCGAGAGTAGACGTTCACAGCTATTAATTCGGGGCAGCAAGAAACGTGTTCAAATCTTTTTTGATCACTTGAAAAAATGCGTGGTTTCAAACAAAAGGTGGCATGTTCGAAGTTGATTAACACATCTAGATGCAAATATGAGGAAAGCTGAAAGAGGTCTGTAATTAAACATTGGCTTCCCTCTCATATGCTCTTGCCTTCACTTTATTCCTTTCCTATAAATCTAGACACGTCACTGGGATATTGTTCACTCCTCGGAAATCATCAAGAAAAGTGATTTAAGAGACCCCCCTCCCACTTTATCTGATCCTATCCGGGGATGCCATAGTAGATCACCTGTCCATATATTTAGGTTCTGGCACACGTTTTACACCGGATTCCCTCCCTGATGCAACCCTCCCCATTTTCCAGGCTTGGGACTGGCACTGAAAGTGCACTGACTCGTGCAACCCTCCAGTGCCTGGGGTAAGTTCTCTGACCAGGAATCAAACCTGGGCTGCTAGCCACTAGTCCATCTAAGAAAACAGATAAGGGTGAAAAAATAATCACAACCGTTTAGAGTGAAATATATCAGAGGGCTGAAACGACACGAGTCATCGGTTAGTGTCTCAGAAGCCTCGCTTTCTTTCATTCTTTCCTTCTAACCTCAAAGTTGTGATCTAAAGTGTAGATGTTGAGTCTGTGCAGACGAATCCAGTTTCTTACTCTTGCTGCTTAAACGAATAAAACTACCCAAGTCTTTCTTTTTTTTCTTCTTCTTCTTCTTTTTTTTTTTGAAAAAGACAGAAAAACCTGTCAGCCAGATGTTTTTGCTGTAATGAACAAAGTGTAGGGGTGAAGTAAGCGTTTTGATGAGAAAATTCTCAGAGCGAAATTAATCGAGGACATGACTTTCCATGACCAAAGCTATTGTTTTATATGCCAAATGATTTATGTCTCCGTTGATTTACACGCCATCTATTCTGTACAGCTATGATGGTACTCTATTAATGAAATTCCTTGATGTCTATTTTTTTTTTGATGTGCGGTTTGAATTGCGCACCTCATATTCAAAGTCTCTGCATGTATAATGTCTAGTTTTCAGACAACAGTGCTTAGTAAAACTTCTATAAGCATATATCAAAAAAAAAAAAGAATTCGCCCTTTAAACACAACATTAACCATAATGTCAAACATTGTAATGTCTGGTGCCAAACGTTTCAAATTAGCTACACGGACCTTGTGCCATAATTATAAAAGGATTCTCACATTAAATTACTCTGAAGAACTACAAAAGTGTTTAGCAGTATTTGTGATCTCAGTGAGCGTGGAACATATGGTTAGCATTTTGGAAGGGCGCTCGTTTTACCAGGCAGAGCGGACTGATTCCTCGGGCTGTGCTGTGTTACGACAGGTTCCTTAAACAGAATGAGATTTTTCTGCCTGATAAATGGAGGAGTGTGTGTGTAAATCTAAAAGAGCTGATACTGTATCTCCTATAGAGTCATGCCAAGGTATGGAGTAAACAAAGATCTCCTTGCTGGCACCAAAGTGGCCCCCTGAATTTCTTATCCAAGATTTTGCTGTATTTTGTCATGTCGTATGAAGGCTTTCCCAGGGTTTCTCTCCAAATAATTGTGCTTGATCACAACAGACATCTATGTATTGGATGCCGTGCTTTCAGTGTTGATTGAAAAACTCATCCATCATGAGTGTCATTCATCGCAGAGTAACGTGTAGGTAACGGAGCAACGTTAGATCATCTGTACACGTTGGCTGATCCAAACTCTCAAGAAATCGCTGATCGGCTACGGCAACACCCGCTAAAACTTTTCTGTTAAAATATTCTAGGTCACAACTTGGATACATACAGACTGAGCGCTTGTACGCGTTCAAAAAGTCCTGGCCCCTACAGGAAAGTCAACGCAAACTCTTAATCCAAAGAAAAAAGAGAGAAGTTTTTCATAGCTATAATTGGGTGCTACACAGCACTCGAATTCGATGTGGAAAAAGTGGAAGTTAAATGGAAGCTTTGCGTCTCTGTGTCTTTAGTGGGGCTTTATAAAGGGTTTCTGCCTCATGCATGGTTCACTGTTCGCACCATAAAAGGTTCCCTTAGGAGCCTCCAGTGCCAGAGTTGAAAATGCCACAGCCATTTGTCACAGATGAAGGTTCACTTTACAGGCAAACTGACTGAGCACATCTTGGCATGGATGTGGCCTCAGACTGAGACAACAGATTCAATGCATTTCACTCAGTTCAAGTCCTTCCTGCCCATGCTCTCGATCGTCTTTCCTCCGCATTCATTTCATTCTGTAAACACTCATCGGTCAGTGTCTGTGTACGATATGCTTCATCTTTCGCCCAAGCGACCATATGCAAACGCAACCAGGATTTCTGTGTTCAACATGAATAAAGCTGTGTATTAGCAATTAGCAGTGTGTATTCGCAATTAGCAGTGTGTATTCGCAATTAGCAGTGTGTATTCGCAATTAGCAGTGTGTATTAGCAAGTACTGTGTCACTAGTAGCCAGAAGGGTAGGTTAAAAGTTTAAAGCTGTTATTACTTGGTGTACTGCTAATATGGATTATTATGGGTGATCAAAAGGGTGACGATAAAAGAAGACGACATGGCGGTTGAAAAAAATCACCAGGGTCTTCTTTCAGGTGCCGTCATTTAAGAACATTTTAATCACCCAGAAGGGGTTTCTGCATACTATGTTGATGGCATATCAACATTTCTAGGTAGTCCTAACTGGTGAAACAAGTAGAAACGATACAAACGAGTCTATATTGTATTTGAAATAATTAAGGGGGAGGGGGATGAATCCATTTCCTTCTTTAGAGCAGGCAAAGCAAAACAAAAGCGAAATTCCTTGTCTTTGGGTTTTGGAAGGAAAAACAAACGGGCGTGAAACGAGTACTGAATCAGTTCAACGTAATGAATTGATTATGACTACACGGCATATCGTATCTGACGGACTTAATTGTATTTTTGTACTTCGTCTGTGTTTTGGTTTTCATTCCTTGCTCAGACGAGATGGATGGAGGTTTGAAATGAATGACTTCCTCAGAGTGGAGTGATGGAGCTGGTGGGGAAGATGGTTCCCTCACAGTACTGAGAGTTGGGTGGTCCATCCTTCAGCAGCCAGATTTGCAGGAAGGGGGAGGCCTGAGAAACACAGGCCACCTCATATCACTTTCAAAGAGTGAAACCCAAACTCCCCCCAGAGCCTCTCGCTCGTCCCTCAAGTCTGACAAAGACACCTGTTGTTTGATTTTGAAGGAGCGCTGAATCGAGTGGCCTGTTCAGAAGAAAATTCAGTAACTCTGGTTAGAGTACAAACAAATCTCTTTGATAAGATGTCTTCCAGGTCAACCAACGTATTAGGCTTTTTTTTTTCCCTTTCTTTAGTCAGGAGAATAGTCAGTTTGGAATAGTACTCGAGAGCTTTTGATTTGCAGTTTGTGTATGTACTGGTTGTGTATTGCCATGATGTACAAAAATCATTTCCTCAAATGACATTTTTTATGTATTGGAATTTCATGCTCTCCTAACGTTACACCAGTTTTTACAAAATACCTTACCCAATAACAATAAAAGATGTGACACAATGGCCGTGAAACAATGCAAACGGTAATACTAAATTATATCACACCATTCAGTTCAAGTCTCGTTGGGGTGGTCTCATGACCGTGAAATCGGGTCTAAACAAGGCCATGTTCTTCCATTTTTGTTACTTCATAGTGCTTTAGTGTCACACCCAGGTCACACCCCTCTTCATCTCCCTCCACTGGCTTCCTGTAGCTGCCCATCAAATTCAAGGCCTTGACACTCACGTACAAGACCCTGTCTGGAACAGCACCCTCCTACCTCAACTCTCTCCTGAAGGCTTACGTTCCCACACGTAATCTGCGATCGATTAGCGACCGACGTTTAGTAGTTCCTCCTCAGCGCGGCAAAAGGTCCCTTTCCAGAACCTTCACACTAACTGTTCCTCAGTGGTGGAATGAACTTCCAACCTCAATCCGGACTGCAGACTCACTCACCATCTTCAAAAACCAGCTGAAGACCCACCTCTTCCGTCAACACCTAACCATCTCATAAAAAAAAAAAAATTTAAAAAATGCACTTACACCTCGACTCTGCGCACGTTGCTTCTTCTAGTACTCAATTAATAGATCTTGTACAGTAGCACTACTTGTATTGTTCTCTGCTTGATATCACTTTGCTTGTATCTCTCATTTGTAAGTCGCTTTGGATAAAAGTGTCTGCTAAGTGAATAAATGTAAATGTAGTTTGCCATTGAAAGAATATCAATAACGTGTTGGTTTGCAGTTTGTGTGCTTTAGCTCTTGTGGAACTCCCAGTCCAAACACATAATTCATTTCCTTAGAAGAGTACTTCCCTAAAAGAAAAATAAATGTTGTAGATTATGAAGAAGTGAGGGCATATGAGCTCATAATTAGTGCTGCCCACCAGATTGTAAACACTGTTGATGTTAGATGATATTCATGAAGATGTTAGGACTTCCGGGTGAGGTGATCTTCTAGCCGACGCAAACTGTTTCCAGTAGAGCTTTCGGTACTCGTGTCATGCGCTATGTTATCTCGCTTTTGGAAGTTCACCGTAGGAGACATCTGTTGCTCGAGGTAGTCAGGACAGATGAGTAGTGGAGCTTTCCAGACTGTCGAGAAGAAAAAAAATAAAGAAGTAAGGTATCAAAGACAAAAGCGAACGCCGTTCGTTATAAGAATGTAAACCACAACAGGATGGTGTGAAAACAGAGTTATTGTTAAGGATGGTAAATTTGATTATTTTACATTTATTCATTTAGCAGACGCTTTTATCCAAAGCGACTTACAAATGAGAGCACACTCACACACCAATGGGAGCAGAGCTGCATGCAAGGTGCTAGCTTGCCATCGGGGGCAACTTGGGGTTCAGTGTCTTGCCCAAGGACACATTTCGGCATGGGATCACCCGGGCCGGGATTCGAACCACCAACCCTACGATTAGTGGACAACCCGCTCTACCAACTGAGCCACAGCCGCCCACATATTTTCCTATAATAACACCCTGAAGTGTTCGTTTCCTCTTACACAAGAGCACACCACACTAACGACATCATAGAGTACATTTATCTATTTAAAATTTTGTTTACTGTTACAGAACGTCCACGAAACAAGTTCGACTTTGTTAGAGCTTTACCTCTGACTGTTACGAAGCGCTGACACTGGTGACTCCTTCCAAAACTATTCTATTTGTGTAGCGCTTCTAACAATGGACATTGTCTCGAAGAAGCTTTACAGATATATATATATATATATTTATATATATATATATATTTATATATATATATATATATATATACAGGATAGAGATTTTAAGAGTGTGAATTTATCTCTATTGAGCGAGCCGCTGGATACGGTGGTGAGGTAAAACTCCCTAAGATGATGTGAGGAAGAAACCTTGAGAGGAACCGGACTCAGAAGGGAACCCATCCTCATCTGGGTAACAACGGATAGTGTGAATGTAAAAGAAAGTTCATTATGGGTTTATATGAAGTCTGTTTTTTTGAACTAGTCCACTGTTCACTAAAGGAGACCTGAGTGCAAAACTGTGTGGTAATTGCAGTCCTAAGCTCATCACAGCAACCGTAGTCCCAGCACCCACAGCGAGAATGTCTATGTAGAATTGAGGTCCAAATCCATTTCCATGGTACTTCAAGCGGCGCCATCCTCAGCAATCTCCAGGCTGTTCGGCTTGGAGTCATCTGCAGTGGGAGAAAGTAGCCTCCAGTTGATGAGCGCTCCATCCCGAAGTAGGGCATCAGGACGGATCAGGCAAGTTCCGGAGAGCAGAAAGGTTCAGGATCACCGGCGTCTCCATAAAATCATGCGTCATAAATAAATATCTCTTCAGAGAACAATGATCATACAATTTTAAAAGGTTTTACTATAGAAACGCTAACGTATCACGATGAGTGCACCGATATGAGCATATGATTTGAATTACAGCCTGTCAGAGCTTCTGTTATAGAACAAAAATTCAATCCAGACCTTCTGGCCAATCAGAATCAAGAATTTGACAGATGGGATATGGGGAATGAACAGAAAGACTGACAGCAAAGCAATCATTGCTGAATCATTTTTTCTTTTCTGGAGACCATGTCATAAAACTGAAACATACCTCAAGGTTGTGTTCACACAACATCTACTTTGTTTTGTTTTAAGTTCTTGTTTACATTTATTCATTTAAAAAGACGCTTTTACTAAAAGCGACTTACAAATGAGACACACTCACACACCAATGGTAGCAGAGCTGCCATGCAAGGTGCTAGCTTGCCATCGGGGCAATTTAGGGTTCAGTGTCTTGCCCAAGGACACTTCGGCATGGGATCACCCGGGCCGGGATTCGAACCACCAACCCCACGATTAGTGGATTAGTGGACAACCCGCTCTACCGACTGAGCCACAGCCGCCCGTGTTACATAATGTACACTTTATTCGAATAGTCATACTGTCTATGCAGACATAAACACAGCGGTAACTGTTCTCTTTTTCCACATGATCGATAACATTTCTATTATATATGTCGCCTTTTAAGGTCTTCTGTAGACCCTATACACAATGGTCAGATGTACACAGACTAAGTCGGGCTGGTTGAAGAATCATATTAAGACATGATAAGGATGTCTTGAATTTACATTAGTTAGCATTGTTAGCATATTTACTGCTAATGATCGTGTCATCGAGCTGACTAGGTACTCCTGACAGACAATGACCTTAATGGGTTCTAGGAATGGACTTTGAGACATTGTAATGATGAGCTAACAGCTTGAGTCAGGGCGAAAGTATGACTTGAGTAGCCTGCATACTCTACGTAGGCGTATGATCTGTACTTCCATTCGGGAAGCAACTGTTAATTCCCAGCAGCGCTGATGTATTTTCCACTCTCGATGGAAGTGAGCCTCAAACAGAATGACCCAATGGAAAGGAAAAGTTCAGAGAGCAGAGATATGATGGAAGCTTCCATTATGATGGGAAAAGAGACGGGGAAACAGGTAGAATATAGTTCACGTCAGGGAGGGTAGTGATGAAAAAAAGAAGCTATTCGTGATGGAACGAACGCCACCATCTCCAGACACTGCAGCACATGGTTACCTTAACTACAATTATGATTTACTGTTTGAAAGTCAGAATGTGGTATGTAAGGAAATCTATTTTCACATCCAACAAAAACATTGTCTCCTCAAAATGAGGAGGATATTTACTTAATCTTGGAAAGTGTCCCAAACATATTATTTGGTTTAAAAAAAAAAAAAAAAAAGAGGAAAGATCCACTGCTATCTGGCAGCCAAGGCTGAAGAATTAGTGGGAGGGATCTTATTACGCTCTTTCTCTCTCTCCCCTGTCAATCACAGTGACACTAGCAATCGTTGACGTCTCTAAGCTCATCTATGCTTACATAGTAGATAGCACTTTCCTCCACGTGTATTACACTGCTTTGCGATACAGCAGTTCAAAAAGATGCAATTGGCTGCCTTGAAGAGTCTTTGAGGACGCACACTTAACCTTTACCGTACCCGGTTGGTAGCTGTTATGTGATCGTAGAGAGCTCTCTGATGGGTGGGAATTGGCAGATGACCAAATTGGCGAGACAGACAAACGTTTGCACATATTCTTCTCATTCTCTTTGATATCTCAAAGTCTGTCCTGCCATTAGGGTGCAGCATTTGGTTGCGTAATACTCGAAACAAATAAAATTTGCACAGTTAAGAAGCACTGCAAAGAAAGACGAGATCGACTTGCAGTTCAGCCTTTCCAGTAGAACCGAGGTAGATGGGAATAATTACAGCAATACTGTAGGAATAGCAGGTACGCCTGCTTGTGAAGGGTTTAGAAACAACGGACAGTGGGCTTTGTTAAAAAAAAAGAGAGATATTTTTGGGACAGTTCTTTGTTCGAGCTGATGCATAAAACATTTAGGTTAGAACTAGGGCAAAAACACAAGTAGTTTCAAGTAATATTTTCCAATATGTTCATGGAACCTGGAAAATGTTGGTCTGATATTTAGTCTCTCAAAATTTGAAGAATGACGTGTTTGCCTTATTTTTGCAGATGTCCCCTTACAAAACTAATTTTTTTTTTATTTGTCATGATTTGGTTTCAGCCATGAGTTGGTTCCAAGTTTTTTCTTTTTATTTTATCCATCTTTGTCTTCTAATGTTATGCAGCCTACTATGAAGTATTCATAGATCTTCCAAGCAGCAATGCCCTATCCAGTCTACTTTGGTCTCGTACCGTTACGGTAATACTTGGGCAAGCAATTGTTAACAATTAACTGGAATAGATAATGATAATGAACAAATTCTTTAATGAGGACAATGAGTGTTTGTGTGCCATTGGTGTATTGGTACTTTGGGGTGGAGACTAATGTGTTAATGTCATTTTCCATGTGTGAGAAAAGTAAACACATCAGATGTGGATTGTGGTCTCATAGCAATGGTCTTTTATGTATGCTTACAGCTTCATATGATGTGGGTTGATTATTCACCTTATTTCATTCCCTTTTTGGGGTTTTCGTCATTTTCCACCTGTTACCAGTAATGTGGCAAACATCTGGACTGCTGCGCTGTTTGGAAAAAATTCAAAACACTGGCCAGTTTGGATACTAATCGTTGTTCAGTATTGACTTTGCACATGTCTTACCGAGAAATTAATTTCATAGAACTCTGACAGAAAGTGAAATAGTCAGCAGTTGAATTTCTCTCCGCGGGCCACGAGTTCAAGTCTGGGCTTAATGAGACTGAGCTTCCAGTTCGTCTGCGTATTCCATTTCCATTCGTTTTCTCAAAGACCGACATGTTCTGAAAAAGCCGTGTGAAATGAGACTCTTTCTACTCAGTACGTGACCTCCTGATTACCTGTTTAATCCTCTCTAGGTCGTCTGCCAGAGACTGAAGGGCAACAGTTCAAGATGTGTCACAAAGGTGACAGTCTGACTCATGTCTCCTCACAAAAACATGTGTGTTTGTACACGTGGCCCGGCCCACGATGCCATATGGGAAGCAGTGGCACAAGTGAGCAATACAAATGGAAGGATGCTCCAGGTTCTCTTCTGCTTAATCATCCGCTCCCAACACTCATAGCTGTGGCTTCACAGCTGTTTCAGAAAGACACAGTAAATTCATCAGCTCGTGTGCGGTGAAGGCAGCCAACCATGATAAATGAAAAAGCGGAATGTTTACAATGGCACAGCGACCGTTTGGACAAGTAGCATGTTCTTGTCAGCTCGTGTGCTGCAAACGAATGTAAAAATTATTAATAATGCCTTTCTATCAAAAAGAGTTCTAGATTTATTACTGAATGCTGTCGGGAATAGCAGAGAGAAGGTTTAAAATGTTACCCAGAGCCACCTCTTTTCTTCTTCATCATGGCCTCATAATTCAGTTCAGTTTTTCAATTCAATTTTATTTGTGTAGCGCTTTTAACAATAAACGTTGGCTTTAAAAGCAGCTTTACAGAAACGTATAAACATGGGATAGAGATTTTAAGTTTATGAATTTATCCCTATTGAGCGAGCCGGTGGAGACGGTGGAGGCGAGGAAAAACTCCTTAAGATGATATGAGGAAGAAACCTTGAGAGGAACCAGACTCAGAAGGGAACCCGTCCTCATCCGGATAGTGTGAAAGTAAAGGAAAGTTCATTATGGTATATATACGAAGTCTGTTTTGTTGAAGTGATCCACTGTTCATACTGTAGCAGAGGAAAATAGATTAGCACTTGAATATATTTTGCTTACAACTATGCAAAAAATAAAGTGGAAGAAACACGTCATCACATAACCGTGACCAAGAAGGTGCAAACTTTCTTTTCTGGTTCCCAAAATGACTCTAGAGGAGAACCTCGAATTAAATGGGCGGCTGTGGCTCAGTCGGTAGAGCGGGTTGTCCACTAATCCACTAATCGTAGGGTTGGTGGTTCGAATCCCGGCCCGGGTGATCCCATGCCGAAGTGTCCTTGGGCAAGACACTGAACCCTAAGTTGCCCCCGATGGCAAGCTAGCACCTTGCATGCAGCTCTGCTACCATTGGTGTGTGAGTGTGTCTCATTTGTAAGTCGCTTTGGATAAAAGCGTCTGCTAAATGAATAAATGTAAATGTAAATAGTCTAAGCATTGTCCAATAAAAGTACAAATTCAACAAAAGGACAGATGACAGGGTTGGCATGGTGTCACAATGTGCAACGTTGCCACCTCACAGTTCCAGAGTCCACAGGATTCCTCTAGATTCTCCAGTTTCTTCCTGTCGTCCAAAAACATGGCAAGTAGACCGGCTAAGACAAAATGCCCCTAGCCGCGTGTGTGTGTGCATATGTATAGTGCCCTGAGATCTACCAGCATCCCATCCAGGGTGTATACCTGCCTGTATCCTGAGCCCGGTATCAGCTACACCTCAACCTTGACCAGGATAAAGCCGTTACTGAAAGTGAGTGAATGATGACAGATGACAGAACAGCATGTTTAATGTTTTTTTGGTTTGAACAGAAGCGTATAACTTTTTTTATTTACCATGTTTGGTATTCCGAGGAAACACAGCATTACAGCCTTGAATCACTTACAAACATTACAGTTAACAAAAGCAGCTGCTTGTCTGCTGGTTGCTGTGTGTGTGTGTGTGTGTGTGTGTGTGTGTGTGTGTAATTGTTTGCATCACATCATTCTTGTTATGCCTCGTGATATAACGTATTGCTAAACCATAGCGGCTTTATTCTTGAGCTATGGATTGATATTTTATATTTTAGCTCTCTCCTATAATATCATAATGAGCCATCACAGCTCGCAGACCAGTTTGACCAGATGATGCAGACTAACTAACAAGCAAGAAGAGAAACCAGTTCTAAGCCATCTGCTCACGCAAAGCTCCTTGTTCCGCTATAAAAAGGAAAATGTCATTAGCTTAGCTTTGTTCTCAATAAGGAATGTTTGGTCCTCATTATCATGTCGTAGTCTTCCTGCTCTCTGTAGAGAAGTGGTCAGGTATGTCCAGGCCACAGAGCCATCTGCATAGGTGAGGTTATCCCAGGGTCAGCGGATACTTTAAAGGGCTCACTTAAACGAATCTGGAGTACTTCTGGAGCATGATGTCACTTTCATGAAAATAAGCTGAACAAAAACAACAGTGTGAGGTTAATGGCTAACATTAGTTACCTTTCCGTGCCTTCAGCTCGTTTCTCTACTCCCTCGGCCTGGGCTGTTTTTTGGACTTGATTTCAGTTGTTCCTTTACTTCCACTTTTCTCAGGCTTTGGAATTTGGACTGGGTTTTTGGTATTTGGACCCTTTCACAGTAAGGCTTGTCCACTCTTCTAATCTGCGGAATGAATCGTTTTGACTTTATTTCACATTTTTGGTCTAAAATGAATTCATTATCTGATCGGACTGAACCTGTTGCCCGAAGGAATTAAACACAGTAGCTCATTGCCAATTATCTAGGGTGTTACTCGAGAAAAGAATTTCGTTGTGAACATGTTGAATCAATCATTTAGATTTTTTTTTTTAAAACAACAACAACAACAAAAAAAAAAACACATCATATTGTAAATGAAACCAGTTTGATTGTCTGTTTTCAATTGCACAACACTCAAGAGAAACCACGAGGATGTGTAGTCACCAAATCTATCAAATTTCCAGCAGCATGCCATCTTGTTGGAGCTTTTCAAATGCATGAGCCAAATAAAAAACATACAGACCGACATGAGGTCAAAGATATAAAGTTTCTGGTGAATCCTCTAGAAGATCCCAGACAAGTCTGTGCTTTGAACATGACCTCCATTCCTGTTGTGGAAAATGATGCTTCAGACTAAAAGGAATGTGTTTATATGGAACTGTCAATCAGAGAGATTCAGATATTAAGCACCATCTATTACCACCTTGAAGGCTGTGGTAATGTCTGCTACACTGTGCTCCTTTACAGTCACGTGGTCTTACACAAATGAGCAAGATGAACTGACCAGATGAACATTCTTCTGTAGTACTGTGCTGTATTTTCATGTTGTCTATTTGAGAAAACGTTGTTGTGAAGAAATTCAGGGAATTAAATAATTACTAAAATAAAATAAAATAATATATATATATATATATATATATATATATATATATATATATATATATATATATATAATATAAATTTCATTGTTCCTTTAGGAAGAAATTCAGGCGATGTAAATCCACAACCATGCATACTGTTCATGTTGTGAGACAGAGGAAGATAAATGGCTGTTCTTCTTCTGTTTTATGTAGTAGAGAAGTCCAGGGAGGCCGAGCAGCTGTTGTAAGCTGTTCTCGGCAACTGCTGAGTTGTTTTCATGGCAGCCCAACAGTTCAAGGCACAGTTTGCACAGACGGTTTATGCCTCGCGTGAGCTTTCCTTCTGTGTTTCCCAAATGTTTGCGGTTGCTTGTGCAGATAGGCCAAGAGTGGCCTGTAGCTGATGATGTCCAGGACAGATAGGGGTATCCACTTTCATTAATACAACACTAATAGCTGAGGGTGTGAACTTAATGTTTGTTTTTGAGCCCGAGCCCGAATTGAAGGTTATCTATAGCTGGCTAATTCAATCCAGCAGACCGTGGGACTGTTTCTCCTGCTGATTTTTGACTTTTGTCTGCCCCAGTCACTGGAAACAGATGTCCTTTTAAGTATCCTTTCAGCATTTCTGATTCAAATTGGCCTTCGGTAGATGGTAAGCCTGATGACATTTTGTTTGCCTGTGAACATATCCTTTATTGGATTTATTGAGTGTCTTTCTTTCCAGAACACCTGCTGCATTTGGGATGAACGTGCAGATCGTGGGAAAAGCCTGGGACTTTTTGAGACCTAGGCGTACAGTAGGTTTTTCTTGAACGTTAGAGAGGTTGAAAGGATACGTCTCATTTTGAAAAACAAACACTGAGGACAACGTGTCCAGTGGCACCGTTTGAACTTAATTTGAGCCGAGTCAATGCACAAGGTTAACCTTATATATATTAAATGGGTAGAAATTAGATTTACTTAAAAGGAAATTACCATACTTTTATTTATTTATTTATTTTTTTCCTTTCCTCATGTTCTCTCCAGTTTGGTCACCTGCCAATTCCCACTCACCAGCCAGCACTATCCGCGTTCTTCTGCATACATGAGCTCACAGATGCCCATGATTGCTCGTGTCGCTGAGATTTTACATGGCACTCAAGTGCCAATTATATAATAAGCGAATGATATGATACTGTAACACCAAACTGTGCAAAAAGATGCATAGGTATTAAGTTTCAAGTGGAGTGGTGTAACATGGACATATATTGAAGTAAAGAAGAGGCTTTCCACGAAAGGGACCGTCTGGCGAGGTAGGAAAAGCATCAGTTAGCGCCCTGCTGTTGAGAATCCTTATGTGCTGATGGAAGAACCCGTCCGTTAGCCAGGCAGCATGCTCTGTATGGCGAAATGTTTGTGGAGCATATGTGATTCTTCCCAAAACTGTTGCCTTGAAGTATGAAGCACACAACTGTATCGAATGTCTTTGTATGGTGCAGCATTACAATTATCTTTCACTGGAACTAAAAGGCCTAATCATGTCGCAGCGATGCCAGGAAGACAGAGTGTGCCAAGGTTGGTGTAGAAAAACTTGCGTGGCCTGCACAGAGCCCTGACTTAAACCCCACCGAACACCTTTAGAATGACGTGGACCACCGACTGCACTCCAGACCTTCGCCTATAATGAATTTCCCGATTGCACTGAAGTGAATTATTTACAGCCAACCAGGTGAGCATGAGGTCCTTTTTGAGTCTGGTATCATTTGCAGGTAATCAGTCACTTTAATTGATCGTAGGTGTATATTAATTAGTATTTAACATGAGGTTAAATGTAATTGATTGATTTCTTCTTAACACTGCTACTGTACATTCTCAGTTATAAAAGGGTGTGCACACTTCTGCAAGCTGGGTATTGGATTTTTTTTTATTTTGTTTTTCTTCTTATATCCACTGTATACAGTGGTGTGAAAAAGTGTTTGCCCCTTCCTCATTTCCTGTTCCTTTGCATGTTTGTCACACTTAAGTGTTTCGGAACATCAAACCAATTTAAACAATAGTCAAGGACAACACAAGTAAACACAAAATGCAATTTGTAAATGAAGGTGTTTATTATTAAAGGTGAAAAAAAAATCCAAACCATCATGGCCCTGTGTGAAAAAGTGATTGCCCCCCCTGG
>JAFFST010029379.1:39430-54498 GCA_022414735.1 Noturus placidus
TATATATATATATATATATATATATATATATATATATATATATATATATATATATATATATTCTTTTTACAATTCAGTTTCTCTTCTAATGTGTCATTTTAATTCATTGCTTGTGTTAGCGGGGTTTCCCTTCCATCCTTCCTTTCCTTCCGTCACTCCTTCGTTTATTCCTACTGTTTGACTTTCTTTTATGTCCTGCATGAAATGTGCTCTTGGAATATAGTTCCCATGGATAACAATGTAAAAAAAATCTACTTTGTAAGGAAGGTGGAAGTAAGACAGTGAAATAAAGTGACACTCTCCTCGAGACTGAAATATATAAAGTATAAAATATTATAACAAGCTGTCTGATGTTCATTTTGTGACTAAAAAGAAAAAGTTTCCCATTGTGACAAAAATAGGCTCTCTGGAATCATTTTCACGTCTGGGTCTCTTCACATACATAGGGTTTGTGGGTGTGTGTGTGTGGCCCTCCACCCGTACTCGATGATAACCCCCAAAAGTATTAAATGGATCTCGCAGGAGTCAGGTCTTCATACTGCCTAGCACTCCATTACTAGCAGATAGTCTTTATAATCCTAAAAACAGCTGTGCTGCAGGCCTCGTGCTGAAGAACGAAAGGAAAAAAAAAAAACTTGAACGTCCCTTTAGAAATCCTTTCTAGCTTTTCTCTCCCATTTTTATCAGAAATATAGAAATACCCACCCAGTTCTGTCATGTGTGATTGGTTCTCCTCCAAGTATGACATGCTACAACTCATCTGGTTCTAGTTAGGGTGGAGCACCCTGTGGAGATGAAATGAACACAAATGTCATTACAGAATCGATAAAGCCATTTTAGGCTGTTTGGACATACATGTGAGACCAAAACTGGTACTTGTTCTTGAAAGTCATCTCCAGAAATTGCCACGCAGCAAGTGCAATGTAATGTAAACCCTACCCAGGATTTGCTGTTACAGAACGTTCTCTCCCATTATCCACATATTTCATCACCATGGTTGTAGCTATGTAAAGTTTTAATTGCTCTCATGCAAGGGCTACATCTTTTCCACTGGGGCATTATACTGTACTACGCTTCTGCTGGGATGGAGTGTTGCGTCCATTGCCTGTACATGCAGGAACCAGATTAGAAGACAAGCAAAAACATTCTGGCTGAAGGATTTCAGGACTCATTCGTGTGCTGCTGAAGTTGACCCTTCTTCTTCAAAGTTCTGTAAAAGCAAGCACAGATTGTAGTGTACAGAATGATGTAAGAATGAACGTGAGATCAGGTAGAAAATTGAACCATTTTCTATTCCATTCCACCGCAAGGGCAGTTTTATTCAGAACGAATAGAGTTTGCTTGTGATTATCAAAGGCGTCACTTTGTCATGTTGTGACTTCACATGTGCAACCTATAAAAGGCCCCTGCTATGTCACACTTGTCTTCTTGCCCATTATCGAGGAGCCGAGGAAGTGGATTCAAGATGATGAGTGTAGTGCTCTGGTCTGATCTTTGATTTTTGCTAGGGTTATTGTTAAAGTCTGACCCTTTATTTTGCACCATTAAGGTGCACCATAATATTCTAATATTTGACTTATTACTATTTTTGCAACAACTGACGATGTTACTGAATGAGACACACGGCCTATTGTTTAACCTTGTGGAGCAGTGTGGATAGTGCGGACACAGGGTAAGTAAAATTAGGCTAATAAAGTTATAGCTTGTGCGAATTGTCAACTTTCACAACCTTTTTATGGTGAGTTATTTGTTCTGCCAAGCACAGTGGAGTTGTACAGTGGACATGATCAATGCCCAAATTGTTTGCCACTTGAACCTGGTAGCTCAACATTGAACCAGACTAAAGACCTATGAAAGATGAAAAGCAGGAGAATTAAATCAGGAGCACTAAAGCAGCAGGCTGGCTTGGCAAAAAGTCGGATCCTCTACCAAACATTTTTTTACAAATTTCTTGTACCGATTTCACCGATGAACATTTATACAGCTCGGTCCCCTCACTAAGGTGATAAAGGCTTGTACATAAAACTGCAATACATACAGCCATAATATAGAAGACCTGATATGCTGGCGGCGCACGGTGGCTTAGTGGTTAGCACGTTCGCCACACACCTCCAGGGTCGGGGGGTCAATTCCCACTGTGGCCCTGTGTGTGCGGAGTTGTATGTTCTCCCCGTGCTGCGGGGGTTTCCTCCGGGTACTCCGGTTTCCTCCCCCAGTCCAAAGACATGCATGGTAGACTGATTGGCGTGTCTGTAGGGTATGAATGGGTGTGTGAGTGTGTATGTGATTGTGCCTTGCAATGTATTGGCATTTGTGTAACAGCTCCGGAGTTGGGGACCCTGTGTGCGCAGAGTTTACATGTTCTCCACGTGTTTCAGGGGTTTCCTCTGGGTACTCCAGTTTCCTACCCTAGTCCCCCACTCCCCCAGGCGGCAGTGGTGGCTTGGCGGTTAAGGCTCTGGGTTGCTGATCGGAAGGTTGGGGGTTCAGCACTGCCAAGCTGCCACTATTGGGCCCTTGAGCAAGGCGCTTATGCCTCTCTGCTCCAAGGGTGCTGTATCATGGCTCTGACCCCAGCTTCCTGACATGCTGGGGTATGTGAAGAAAAGAATTTCACTGTGCTGTAATGTGATCAATAAAGACTCTACCTATTTCCAAATCGTCCATGCTGTGTGAATGTGAGTGTGAGCGATTGTCCCCTGTGATGGGTTGGCACCCTGTACATGGTGTTCCATACCTTGTACCCTGAGTCCCCTGGATCAGAGAACATACGCTCCAGGCTCCCTGTGACCCTATGTCACAGGGATAAGCGGTACTAAAAAGGGATGGATGGATCAACCAGTTCATTTGAAAATGAACAATAAGCGATCAAAAGCACCACAATCATCTCTAATTACAGTCCAAAATCAACCCCATACAAAACCCCTCTGCAGACACAAAAGCACAGTGCATCTAAAAGCATTTAGACAAATCAGAACTCTTTTGGAACAACATACTCTGGTCAGATGAAAGAAAAAAACCAGAAATCTTTGGCAATAATTGGCAAAAAGAAGGGTTGCGTGTGATCCCAAGACCACCACAGTGAAGCGATATGGGGATGTATTTCTGTATATGTACTGGGTCATTACATGCCACTGAAGGAAACATGAAAGGAGTAATGTACCAGGACATATTAGAGGAGAATTGAATCTAATTTCAATAAAGACAACAACCCCAAACATACAGCCAAAACAACTCAAGATGGCCTAGCCAATCCAGTTCCTGGGTTTTTCAATCAGACATTAATTTAACATAAGTATCATTAAGAACACTTTCATACCCAATTTAGTAACAAACAGAACCACTCTGTATTTTACACAGACACAACAGTAGATTGAATAGCAGCTCTATCTGTCCTTTTGCAGAATCAAAATGTATTGCTACCAGATATGCATTACTACTGACCTCAACACTTTGCATATCTGATTTGTTTAGGTAGGATGCTGTTTTATTTTGTCACACTATGCACACAGTGTTTTGTCAGATCTATTTTCCATTTCCGTCTGGGTTTCGTGTTATCAGTTTTACAGGGATTATACTCTGACCTTTTTTTACCGGCCTGGTATCTATGCACACTTTTTTTTTTTTTACATACTGACAACGTCTTTCATTGGATCATTCCAGAGCTCTAACTTCCTCGTTGTGACTGTCCGCGACAAGCTTTCATCCATGTTCTCACTTACCCGAGCTGATGTGCGGACATTGTTTGAATAGCTAGCATTTTCCTCGCTGATCCTCTCTGATTACATATAAAAGGAGGTAATAAGGCATCGAACTTGTTTTTCAGTCCTTCCAAGTATGCAAGTTCAAATACAAGATTCATTCCCGTTCGCCAAGTCAGCCTTTGATGTCAGCAGTGAACAATCATTCTAATTGGCCGTGACAATGCTGATGAAAACGTTTGAGTACAGGCCGAAAAACATGGATTGGAAAATTGAATCAATATCATTAATCACCCACAGAACTCTCATGATAATTAGTTCTGCCTTATATTAGGAGCCAAAAGGACAAGTGCATGATGGCCTCAGCTTTCCACGTACCAAGTTCAGCAGGAGAACACCTTTTTGCTGCTTCGTACCAGACAGCCAGCCTGCCAAAACGATTCACTAAGCAGTACTGAGAATAGTTTTAAAGGTATAAAAAATGCTAAGAGAACGTACTCCGTTCACCCTTCCTGAGAAGGATGAAAGAACGTGAGATTTAACTGTATATTAATGGGTGTGCTCCTTGAATGACAGTCTTTCCTGCTCCACTTTGTTACAAACATGACACAACATTGACTTTGGAAAGCCAGTGAAATGGAGGTTTATCAGATCCCAAACAGGCGTAGTCATCCTTCCTTTTGGTATTTTTCAGTAGACTCACTCTCTTTTGGTCTGTCGTGGATTGGGGTGTCTTTAAGTTGTTATTCTAGTTGGTTCGGATGAATTATAGCGCACATGAATTTTATTTGGGCCACGGTTATTGACCCCAAGACTCTTAATTATATTGCGTCATTACCGATCATCATTACAAAAACAAGTCTCTTTCACACAGAAGCACTTCAGCTCTTTTCTCTCAGCAAGCCAATACTTACTCTGTTAAACTGAGGGGTGACGCTAGGCATTACAATAGCAGAGGAGGGGAGGCATTTTTTTAACATGACCGATCTAGAGCGAGTCGGCAGGAACCTAAACATAAAAGGCCTTTAACAAGCAGCATGCGCTTTTACGAGAGAACAAGTGCGCCTTGCCCAAAGTGACATGGCAGCCTGGTGAACTCGTGCCCATCTGAATTCATCTCTGATCACCGGGCCAGACACGGAGGTGACTGGCGAGTCATTCAGTAAGACAATAGCATGGAACTGTGGTCCTGATCATTGGCACTTTTATCAGGCCCTTATGAGACCTTAGCCACCTTGTTTTGGTTTTTATTCTCTCCTTTCTCTTTAATAATTCTGTCTGGAAACTTTAAAGGACCTTGTAAAATGGGAGAGGCTGAGAAATTTGAAAGAAACTACCTCAACTGGAAAGTTCTTATGCAAATGCAGTACGAGCAGCTGTGCAGAGCCCAGAGTCTGCGCCGTCTGCTTTGGCCGAGGGCGTTTGCACAAGATCGCACCGTGCCTTGCCATCTTTGAAGTGGAGCTGCTTATGCACTATTTTTCTTGGCTATTACATCTGTGTGGAAAATACAGTGCAACAAACCGTTCTCGTCACTGCCAAAGCTTGTTTTCACTTTTATTTGTATTTAAAGCACAGTATTTAAACATGCCACTGGAACAATAATCTCCAACTCAGTTTTAAGTGAAAAGGATCTATGTAGTGATAGAGATGTCAGTATGCAAGCTACACCTGTACTTGCAGGTATAAACAATATTTTGCCTGGCCTTTATCAGATGACTGAACTAATCCCTGAACTAATCCCACCTCTGTTGTCATAGTGAAAGCCACATTACTATCTAAATAGTCTCTATTTTCCTAACATTCCTTGTGTGTCATCTTGACATAAGATAAATTAACTCAAATGTCAAACACAATGTGAAATGTCATTTCTGATTGTTACACAATATTGACATTGCCCTACAACGAATCCCTATCTTGTGGGCCAATTGTTCATTGTGTTATATAAAGTGTTAATCGCAACTGCACTACTTGACATTTGATATTTGCATTTTGACCATAATCGAATATTGAATGTAATAATTCAACTAACCATAATATTTATTTTGGCATATTCTGGCGTCCTAGAGCCATCTTTACCTCATACATTGCAATAAATGATATGAGGATTAAGCATGGGATTATGTCCAATAATGTTGATTGAAACCAAGTTAGAATCAAGCAATAGGTATCCAAGTGGTGCAAAATAAGCGTATTCACCCTACCATGGGGAGATCGGTACGTTTGAATGCAGATGAGATTGGCGAGATAGATCGTCCTTGCTGTAGATCCAAAAATCCAGGGGGTAGAGCTGGACCTGATCGAACTCCACCCACGTATACCCCTAACCCATTAGATGCTTGAATGGGTTCTGGAACAACACTTTGTTTTTTAACAGCACAAATCCAGCCTGAAACCCACTGAGCTGTTTCCATCCCATAGAGCAGGTAGGAGGAGCTGGATCAGGTTGGTCTCTGGACTTTTGGTTCTGTAGTGAGGGCTACTTGAATTTGGCCCTACTCTCTGGGTGGAAAGATTGGGATTACTCTTTCCGCTGTTGATCAAAGGAACACTAGGCAGTTATGGGCGTCCATTATCTCATTTGTACAGAACAATAGTGCTTTTCTCCAAATGTGTTAAGCTGCCCTACAATATAGCATTCAAAAAGATATGGCGGCATGTGCCTTCAGCCTCTCTGGTTAGTAGGTGTCATATTTCTAAGGCTAGCAAGTGGTGAGAATCAGCAACTGTAACCCCCTCCAGAAAGAAAAAAAAAAAACCAAGAACCCAACTGACAGTTATTTGGGCTTATAATTGATCAGGCTAAGGTCATGAAGGGTGGCAATGAGCTGGAATCTGTTCTGAAACATGGATTAACAATGCACAGTAGCAAGGCGTACATCCAGCTAGCTTGTGTGCAGGCTGCAACATGATTCTGTAATAAGCCTTTTGCGCTGTTGTCATTAATCAGCTAATGAGATACAAACACTCTAAGAACAGATGTTGTGCCATACTGTGTACCATCCTAAATCTCATGCTGAGAGATTAGTGTGTCTGAAATGGTAGTGTGTCGTAACTGGATGCCATACTACATCATGTTGAAATCCCAGTATGTAAACACTGCACACTATTCTTACCTATAATTAGAGCAAATGAAAGAGGTCTGGCTTTAGAGACGATCTATGACCTTTGAGAAGATGTAGATCAAAAACTGCTGGCGTAATCTGATCCTCTGAGCAAACTGCTGTCTGTGGTATTAATAATAATAATAATAATAATATTAATAATAATAATAATAATAATAACACCTCCAGGGTCCGGGGTTCGAGTCCCGCCAGGGCCATGTGTGTGCGGAGTTTGCATGTTCCCCCCGTGTGTCGGGGGTTTCCTCCGGGTACTCCGGTTTCCTCCCCCCTACATGCATGGTAGGTTGATTAGTGTGTCTAAAGTGTCCGTAGTGTATGAATGTGTGTGTGAGTGTGTATGTGATTGTGCCCTGCGATGGACTGGCACCCTGTCCAGGGTGTAACCCCGCCTTGTGCCTGATGCTCCCTGGGATAGACTCCAGGTTCCCCGTGACCCTGAAAAGGAGTAAGCGGTTGAAGATGGATGGATGGATAATAATAATAAGTGAAACAAATACTGTTGTGCTGAGGGACGTTTTTATTACTTAAAAAAATGTTCATCATTAAAAGATCAAAGACCTCATAGCTTTAGCAACTGCCTTTATCACAGTGGATCCAGAGCCTATCAGGATGAAATCAGGGACACCGAGCACAGGTAGGAATACAATATTACACACATTCCTTCACACTCATTCCACCTATCAGTATGTTTATGGCCTGTGAGAGATCATGCAGACACCACACAAACTATAACCTGAGCTTGGCATCAAACCCAGGACCCTGAAGCTATGAGGTAGCAATTCTAACTTCTGCATAACTACATACACCTACATGACAAAACAGTCCCACAGAAAGTGACTAATACCTCCATCCTCACGACGTATGTGGATAGGTTTACGGACAAAGCTGATGAAAGATAGTGTAGTCATCTAATGCTTTTACCTGATATTCCTGAGTCATGTTTTTTTTTTTTTTTAAAAAAAGGAAGGAAATAGTACTTTCCGTTTTCATGGCACACTTTGAAGAGCTTGGTTTGCCTGTGTATGTATTGGGTGTTGGGTCCATTACACCCTCTTTGAAGGGGTGTGTGAGGTCAGCCAGTGAATGCTTTGACTACCATCTGGCACGCCTGTGGCTACTACTGCATCTGTCAAATTCCACAGAAAGCTAAACACCACAGCGTGGCCCATTTATTTTGCTAACCCAGCACACGAAAATACATTAACAGTCCAGGAAAGTGGCTTAAATGCCGAGGCCATCATTTTTTCATGTGGTTTACAACACTTTAGTGTGGCCACCTTTGGCTGGCTTTTCCTTCACAGCTTGCTGGCTGGTGAGACCTGGACTGCAGAACTTTGCCTGGTTTTTCCGCTCCAAATCCTCCTCCCATGCCCACTTCTTGTCAATAATTCTGCACCAAGCTTGATACGAACAGTGCCAGTAGAAACGTCGATGGTTGTTTACCCTCTTCTACTTCTAATCGCATTCAAGTGCAGGTTGCTACAGACCTGACACCTTCCGCTAAAACAAATCTTCCTTTACTGTTTTGTTGCCACCACTGATAAGACCAATAGCGAGCTGTCAAAGCAAAAAAGTGCAACCTATTCTTTCAAATGTAGATATATATATTTTTAAAATAGACCCCTTATGTGTTGGGCTTGGGTTTTTACTGATGAACATTTTCACTTTGGAGGGCATTTACTTGTGTGGGGTTCAAGAAGGGAGCAGCCATAAATTGGCGTAAGCCGTACTAGCATTTGACACGTTCGAATACTCTTGCCCAGACTCTCTGAACGCTACATTAGCGTGAGCTCAGTCTTTCTCCTGAGTTGACTCAGTCTCTTTTTCCTCAAAACAGTTCTTCCAACAGACTGGAGAACAATATTGTGGTTTATAATTGAGACACTCTCTGTGTGACTGCTGGTTCACACAGAGCAAAGCAATTCCTAAGATCAGCTTGAGACAAATTTTTCTGTTGAGTTATGCACTGATAGCTGTGTTCTATGTGCCTCATCCAGCAGCCTGGTAAAATGTTCAGAAAGTCTTCATATATACAGTATATATATATATAATATAAATATATATATATATATATATATATATATATATATATATATATATTTCGTGACGCTCCTGTCACAAGCTTTTCTATGCCATTGGCTTTCCTGGTAAAGTTTTACACCAGAAGACACAATAAATCCACCTTTATAGCTCAATATGCCAAACACTGATCATCAATCAGAGAGCAGACCTGATGCACTTGAACAAAAATGCACCAGTCATAGGCCTGGCTCGGGAAGCAACTGCCCCTGGTGACCAGAATGCAATTCTTCTTCCACTATGCCTCATCATTGCGTCACATGAGTTGGATTATCAAGTGCTAATGAGTTTTGTTACACTCTACCTCACAAATCCCTACAGGAACTTTGTCAAATAACAGGCTCTGAGAATGATGAGAGTATGATGCTTTGACCTATCTGTAATATAAATCTACTTTGCTACTTTGTCCGTATTCGTGTAATGACAAATTATAGTAAAAGACAAGCATTATATCATAATCCATGTGTTCTGGGTGTCTGTGTTTATAGGCTCTCTTTGTACAGCAATATGTTGGAATGTGCTGTACCATGGGAATAAGGGTGTGGACAAGTGTCAGTGATTCAGATGATCAGATGAGGCCCAGATGTGGTTTCGTGGTTTGGGACTCAAGCCCGATACATGGAGGGTTGCTGATTCAATGGCCAGGTGGGTCACAGATGGCGTTCGAAATCCCTTCAGAAGGCTGCAGGTGTCAGAATTGCTGGCCTTCTGCTCTGCTGCAGTCGCACCCTTAACTAGGCAAAAGTATAAGGAAAAAGTCAAAAGAAAGGCCAAAACATGGAAAATCGAAACACATGGTTCAAACAGTTTTAAAACAAAACAGTGTATCAATTATCTACAAGCCAAAGTAGGTCTAAAGAGTGTCAGCGGAAGTTTTTTTTTTAGCCCTTTAAAAGGTTCAGGATAACAGAATCCATTCACTAAGACTATGCGTCACTTCCTTGACCACATCCATGCCACAACACTTGAGAGATGAGTGATGGTGCTCGGGTCACCTTGGAAACGTCAACATTGCGGAACAGACACGGTAAAGAAAGAAAAAATAAGCCGAACACAGGTAAAGCACACTGGTGAGAACAGAGATCAGCAGACAATGAAGTGCAAACAGTCTGTAAACCTCCAGCATGATGGGGTTCCCAGCTGTCTTTCCTCGGATTTCCAAGACACGACTGTACAGTCTTCACACCAGCTTCGTTGAGCTATAGCCGCCATTGTTGCCTTACTTCCTTGTCCTTCAACAGAGTGACATGTATTTGCGCTACCGACCGTATTTGTGGAAACCTGATCAGTGAGCGATGAAACCACTGCAAAGGACTGGATTCCTCTTTTGTTCTGGCTGTTTCCTGGCAAACGAGAGCTTATTTTTAGGTCATATTTTCCAGTTGGTGTTTTGGATTCCGACAATGAGGCTCACTTTAGACAAAGAGGTGTAATCAAAGTTTCCATCTGCGAAAAGATTCCAGTCAAGTGTGAATGATGTTCTTTGATCTTTGTAGTGGTGCTATAAACATACGCTGATGAAAAATATTTAAGGTGACTGAATCTTGTATATTAACGAGCCTGGTTTAGTTAGACCGCTCAAAGCCTGCATGAAGTGAACTGACGTTGTAAAACGTTCTAAAAGCCAATATGACCCATTGTTTTTCTATGATTATTGAAAATATAATTAGACACCTATGATTACAGCATTGCACCACTAACATCTAGTTTATTGCTATTTAAAACCCATTCTTGTTCAGGGAAACCTGACAGTGGTCCTGGAGGTCCCAGGTCCAGTACAGTTTAAGGATTTCCCTTTTTTCAAACATACCTCATTCAGCGAATTAGTTAATAACCAGATTCACCAAATTCCCGGACCAGATACGCAGATCCATGATTTAGGTACTACACTTATTTTTTATTAACTGTAGACAATAAGAGGATTTGCTGTGTTCGGCATCATTTCCAGTAATCCTACAAATACCAGGGCGCAAACGTAGCCTCCGACTTGCACAGCGTTAATTTTCTGCCTTTATTTTCATGGACATTGTCTTATGTTGTGGCATGGGCGTTAAAAATTTCCGTGATTGTTGAAGACACTCACTCCACCCATGGAGTAGATTTATTTTCACACATGTTGGATGAGATGCCTTTAATTTCTCCCCACCCGGCTGTTGTTTATTCTGCTGTTAAGGATAATATAAGAAGAGATGGGGTATAAAGAAAGAGATCCCTATAATAAAGAAAAGAAACCCTCATTTTTTATATATTGAAGTTAGAGCAGAAAATAATGCTAGGAATCATCCTACATTTATAGAAACTATAGAGATTATAGGAAATGATGTTGCAGATGCTGCCAGAAAGTTACTTCAAGCTGTTTTGTTCTCGTCAGATCTGATGAATTTGTTTTAATCAGCCTGTCAGTAATTAATATATTCATGTCAAACCCCTGTATAAAGGGAGAACTTGACAAGAATGACTATAAACATATACAAGACATTTCTTAATCACCTGCACAGATTGGTGACTGAGGGCTTCGGTGAATACAATTTTTCCAATATGTATTCCATCTTCACTTCAAAAAGTGGCATGGATGATGAATTCTCCATCCAGACATTTGAGCATGCAGGGAATGAAATGGGAATGCTATTACACTCTATTCTGTGTGATTCAAAGAACACTAGTCATGGACGTAAACTCTTGCCAAGGCACCACGACAAGAGAGCCACTCAAGCAGACAGCTTGGAATCTGGGAATGTAATTAAAAATAGACACACGTTCACTCATGCTGTTCTTCCCTCTCTCATACATACAAACACTTACTGAGTCATATACATCAACCACACTAATTTGCAGCCTCATATGTTGTCTATCATAGGCAATATGTCTCTTTAGAGAATCACAGAAACAGACGGAGGCTTCATCCTCCACCGAGCGTTCCATAAGAGGTGCCTTAACAACACGAATAATGCTAGTGCAGTATGAAGCAAGAATTAAGACTGTGAGAAAATTGGCTGCAAATCTGGTACTGCACACATAGCACACGGATATCCATGGTGTAATGTCAATCTTGTCCCTCGCACATTTTTCTCCACAAAATACATGACACCCCTGCTGAATGTGGGTTTCTTCCATTAGTGCATGGTATGATCACTCTCACTTGCCCAGACTTGCCTTTATGAGCTGTTTGTGCTTAACTCTATCAATGTTTTGATCACGACTCAGTTACTATTATGATAGAAACAAGTACTAGAGCAAGGGCTGATGCGTTGATGGACAGGCCTCCTTTCCTCCTGTTAACAGTCAGATAACATTGTTAAAGAATGTAGCTTATAGATAGCTAGGAGGATGGGAACGCGCTAGGTCTGATTGTGTCATTATGTTATTATTCACTCATGCGTACTCGTCACAGATCTTAGTCCTGGTACACAACATCCTAAAGCTGCTGTAATGTCTTGCATGGGCCCTCGCAATTAGGGATACCATTTTAGTATACATTTCTGATACTTGTCAAGATCAATATCAGTAACGAAACTGATACAGAATTGAGTAACGTGTAAACTAATAAACTACGTCCGGAATTCATGTTGTCTGTTCATTGGCACAATAACATACACTAGACCAAGGGTGTAACCATGGTATAGACATTGGGGGTGGTCCAACGAACTCGGCGAAGGGATATGTAATTGAATGTAACATTAATGGTCAAAAACCGGAACTGACGTTAGCCCAGCCTACTTTGTGGGTGTGTAAATAGCAACAGTTTATTGACGATCTTAAGAACAAACCAAGCCATGGTATGATGCCTTCTATACTAAGCTAAGGTCACCTACTATTTACTGATCTAGTTACTTACAGTCTGAATAAAAGCTCGTATGTTCTGCTGCACTTTTCTACACTTGTCTGCTGTCTCCATTTCTTACAGACCGAGCTGATCAAATATATCAACGAACTTGCGTTGAGTCTGGGCGCAACCAAGTGTATAATTGGACGGGGGGGAGACACACCTATTTTACTTAACAAATGGAAATATATTAAAACGGAATATACATAAATAAATAGAATAGATGAAGAAAAGACAGATCCGTTGGCAGGGTTTATTAAAGTGGGACATATAGAAAATATTTTGTACTGTATATTGGGGGGACAGATTGGTATATTGGGGGGGGAACTAGACTTAGGTTACATAATATCACAATATTGGAAATTGGTATTTGTTCAGTATGTTGGCATGTTTTATGAGTATGAGTAAATAAGCATGGTATCAGACTATTACTTGATACCAGTATCTGTATCAATGCATCCCTACTTGAGCCATAGCCTGCACTTCTACCTCCAGGATTACTTCTTAACCTTTCCTCGACAGATTCATACAGTGTTCCAAAGCACTGATTTGTATAGGCGCACTTCTTCCATGATTCGTCTTTTTCCTGGAGTCGGCCTCTCGCAGATGATCTACCCTTGGGGCTCCAGATACATCTGGCTGACAATCAAATACCAGGTTTATAGAGGTGTGGAAATCCCAATCTGTGGTGAAGATGGCTAGCTGGGTGGCCAGCATAAGGGTTTCACGACGCATCAGTCGTTTGGGATAATCTTGGGATGCAAGGAGAAGATTCTGGTCTTCCATTGCCCCAGCAGCTAACGGAATCCCTGCACCACTTGTGCATGAAAGTTCCAGCCTTATTCATTGTGGAACTCTTTGCAATTGAAGTGACATCCATCCATCCATCCATCTTCAACCGCTTACTCCTTTTCAGGGTCACGGGGAACCTGGAGCCTATCCCAGGAGGCATCGGGCACAAGGCGGGGTACACCCTGGACAGGGTGCCAGTCCATCGCAGGGCACAATCACATACACACTCACACACCCATTCATACACTACGGACACTTTAGACACACCAATCAGCCTACCATGCATGTCTTTGGACTGGGGGAGGAAACAGAACATCTTAAATACTAGCCTCTTTGTTGTTCTCTGGTGGAAAACCTCAATTCCCACAGACTACTTTGTTAACTCGTTCATTTCCTGTAAGATGTAGTGGTTGTCTACCACGATGAATTGTAAGGGGCCCAGAACAACATCGAATGGATACATATGAGCACTCTGTATGGATACGTACCGTATGAGCACGCCCCATAGCTTGTTTGCCCTGTATGTATCACAGGTGTGCACAAGAGTTTATGTACAATATCACTGCCACATCTTCAGCATGTCATAGATCAAAGACATATATTAAAATTCAAGTATATACATACAAACAAAGAGCAGGGCACAGTAGGAAGCCAAAGTCACTGCAAATCAATATAAAGTTTATCAATACACCTTTACCTTTGAAGAAGCATTTCTATCATGACGTTCAGTCTGTTCCAGGAAACCCACGCTCCATCTGCTGGGAATGAGGGCTCACTGAATGGTTTGATGAAGATAACAAGGATACACCTATTAGAGATTTTGGACCTCAACTATGCTCTCCACTGTCATCATCAAAACACTAATACACTGATTCCAGGACTGTGTTTTTGAAGAACTGTGTTCATCTCTCCAGTACAGTTCTCAAGACTTGTAGGATCTGTACAAGGATGCATAGAAGCTGTTCTTGTGGCTCGTGGTGGCCCGAGACCTTACTAGAAATGTTGGATTTTCTCATTTTATCCCCTTTTTTCCCCAATTTATCACTCACTGGAGGATGTGAGGGTGCAGGTAGGTTTGTAGGGGGGAAGAACACCAAAAATAAGGGCAATTTGATGGACTTTATGGGAAGTTGGTGAAGGTTCTAGTGTGATACGGTGCTGAAATGGAGGATTTGTGAGAATTTATTTTTAACAAGCTGGACTTGATGGAAAGATTTAGAATGGTTAATAATTTGGTTCCTCGTGATCAGAATGAGGTGGATTGAGATGTGGATTGAGTCATGTTTGTTGGCCTCCTTGCTCAAGGAACAGATTTTCAGTCCACAAATTGTCTATGGGATTCAGGTCAGGGCTTTGTGATGGCCACTCCGACTTTTTCACGTTGTTGTCTAGAAGTCATTTTGCTGTGATTTTAAAGGTGTTCATAGGACCACTGTCCTGCTGGAAGACCCAGTTTCGACCAAGTTTTAACTTTCTGGCTGATGTTTTGAGATGTTCTTTCAATATTTCTATTCAATTCTTTCTCTTGATGCCATCTACTTTCTGAAG
>JAFFST010029379.1:74873-91525 GCA_022414735.1 Noturus placidus
GATTACACACAGGTGGATTCTATTTATGAACATTAGACATTTAGGTCAACATTGGATCATTCAGAGATCTGCACTGAAAGTAAAGGGGGCTGAATAATTTTGCTCGCCCAATTTTTCATTTTTTTATTTGTAGGCACTGTAAGGCACTGTTTGTGTGTGTGTTTGTGTGTGTATATATGTGTATATATATGTGTATATATGTGTAGAGAGAGAGAGAGAGGGGTAGGTATTTTAGGGGTTAGTTACGTGCTCATGGAAGAGGTGGGTCTTTTAGCTGTTTGAGGTTGGAAGTTCATTCCACCACTGAGGGAGAGTTAGTTGAAGGTTCTGGAAAGGGAATACCCACTCAACAACGTCTATGAATGTATGACATCTGGGTAAACTCCTTATTTAAACGTGTGCAATGTTGTGCAGCTTTTTATTCCTGAACTTTCCATCCATCCATTTTCGATAGTGCTTTTCCTACTGACTTTGACGTGTCTAATTGAAAATCATAAACAAATCATTAACGTTCCAGAGATTTGTAGAAGCGATGCCAAGACTACAACGCGTTCCTTTAATTTGTCGCCTATTTGCATTTACGAGTTATACGAACATATCGAAAGTACTAAAACTAGTTAATAGCTAGCTAGCGATCACTGGCTATTCTTTATGTTCTTTAATCCAGTAAATAAAACCTCTGCCCATTATAGCATTAGAATAAACCCATTCACTACAAGTCAAACTTTGATAATGGCAGATTGTGATTTCCATTGCTGTAACCCAGAGCTATGCTTCACAGACCCTGCTAAGAGAACCACAGCATTATACAACCGTGCATTGCACTTCTATTAAACTTCAATTATAACTCAACACAATTCCAAACTTAGAGAAATGCAAAGAAATACTCAATGGGCTGTCTCCAAATGAAAATTCAGTCTGTCCCAAAGTATTTCTCTCCAAAGTGAGTTGGAGCTACAGAATGGACTTCGGTGGTCAGGATGGTGATTTCTGGAAACTCTTGAACTATGGACTTAGCCCCTAAGATAACAAAACGAGCCAGAGTCAAAAATCTCTTATGTTGGGTGTATAAAAGCGTCGTGAGTTCAAAAGACTTCGATGCTATTTTACCATGAGGGGTGGAGAAGAGGCTCAGGAGAATGATGCGTGAAGGCTGGACACCGTGATCGATCAGCACTCGGACTGCTTCAACGACAGCATTCCCACTGCCTACATGGAAAAAAAACGATTGATGCAGATTTGTTAGGTCATGTTTCCATTCACATAATCACACCAGAATAACATTTATATTTTGAAAAAGAATTAAAAGGTTCTGTCGAACAATTCAATGTCCATCCATCCTCTACTGCTTACTCCTTTATCAGGGTCACGGGGAACCTAGAGACTATCCCAGGTAGAATCGGGCACAAGGCGGGGTACACCCTGGACAAGGTCCGGGGTTCGAGGGACATGTGTGTGCGGAGTTTGCATGTTCTCCCCGTGTGTCGGGGGTTTCCTCCGGGTACTCCGGTTTCCTCCCCCAGTCCAAAGACATGCATGTTAGGCTGATTGGCGTGTCTAAAGTGTCCGTAGTGTACGAATGGGTGTGTCAGTGTGTATGTGCATCTTTCTACTTTATATTTTAGCAGTGGAGTATTTGAAAAATGTAACGTAACGCACAGTTTTATTGTAAAAGCTCGTTTTGACTTTAGTTCTGTGACTGTTTTATCGAACTGTCAACATGGAGGATCTCTTGACAAGGACTTGAGAACATTGAAAACGAATAACCAGAACCTCGAGACTGTATAATATTATTGATTTGTTTTTAACAGTAATATGCTGACATTTATAATAAATAGGTTGAGAAACAGGAACATTACAGAAGCAAACAATAATTAATTCACTAGATAAACATCACAAATTGCGCTGGAAATCAAAAAAAAAAAAGAAAAAAGTTCCCAAACATATAACCACAAAACAAAACATTTCAATATGTAGTCATTTTCCCCCAAGAAGTAAACCAGCATTCAGAAACCAGGTGGGGAAAAAGTAAGTACACCCTATAATCAGTACCATGTAGAACCACCTTTAGCAACAAAGCACTTTACACTGTGTCTCATTCACACACGCACTCACACACCAATGGTAGCAGAGCTGCCGTGCAAGGCGCTAGCTTGCCATCGGGTGTAACTTGGGGTTCAGTGTCTTGCCCATGGACACTTCGGCATGTGGAGTACACGGGCCGGGAATCGAACCACCAACCCTACGATTAGTGGGTAACCCGCTGTACCACCTGCGCCACAACCGCCCACATAAACTGTAAAAGCAGTAACACAATAAACTGAAGTAAACATTTCCTGTAGGACTTTAGAAGTCTCTCGCGTCGTTTTTAAGAAATCTTGGCCCGCTCTTCTTTACATCATTGCTTCAGTTCCACGGCATCTCAATGGGGTTGAGGTCTGGACTTTGACTTGGCCATTCCAACACCATGGTTTTTTTTTCTTCTTCTTTAGCCATTTAGATGTTGATTTGCTGGGGTGCTTAGGATCACTGTCCTATTGCATGACCAAACCTCATCCCAGTTTAAGCTGCTGGAGAGATGGCCTCGGATTTGTCTCAAGAATATTTTGGTGGAGTTTATTGTTGCCTCAATGACTGCAAGTTTCCCCAGGTCATGTGGCTACAAAAAAAAGCCCAAATCATGACAGTTCCACCACCATTCTCGACAGTCGGTATGTCATGAACATGGATATTTAATGACCTTACAGAGGCCTGTAGGTCACATGATGTGGCTCGTGGGTTTTCCGTTATATCTCTCAACATTAAATGGTCTGACCTTGGCAAGGCTCAGTCCTGGGGAGATTTGTGAGACTTGAGATTTGCCTTGAAGGCTCTCCGTTTGTAAACAATCCTCCTCACTGTAGAATGGTGAATTTCAAATTGTTTGGAGATGGCCTTATGACCCTTCCCAGATTGATGAGCAGCAGCAATTGCTTCTCTGAGGTCAGGGCTGATGTCCTTTCTTCTTGGTATGACAGACCCATACCCGAGTCCTCCAGAACACCAAACTACCAAAAAGTTCTGCTTTTACAGCAGTAGTCACACTTTTTGATGATTAACTAATCTTGTGCATTTCATTAGTAACACCTGGCTGATATTTATTCTCTTAATGAGTGTACAAATAGGAATGGTTTACTTATTTTTTCCGGCGTGGCAGCCTTGGACATGGTCAAATGTTGACATTTTCTGCTGTATTCGGTTCGGAAAAACTACAACCATTTACAAACAATCTACTTATGTCCATTTTGCTATGGCAACTTGATCAAAGCAAAAACATTCACCATGGGAGAAAAGCATTCTTCGCTTGCGATTAAAAATGCCTTTAAGCAGACTAACTATTCGTACTAAATCCTTATGATGTCTGCAGAAATCGTAGCCAGGTTTAGAGTGTAAATAACAACATGTCTTCATAGTTTCAGGTGAAATAGATTTGTGGTGGTGGCTCACACCCTTAACTCTCATCTGCTCACTCGCTTTGGATACAATTTTCCACTCAGCTGAGCAAACGTTTCTTAAGAAAAGCCCCTTATTCTTGCAGGTTGAGAAGATTCTATTTCATAAACTGTATTTTTTTTTAATGTGGGTTTTTGTGAAAAGTACCTGTTTAATGTAGAAATGTGAATCGAAATGAATAACACGGTGCTGTCTAAACATTTTGTGTGTGTCTCTGCCTCCAACAATGAGCCAGATTAATCTGATGACACCAACAGCAAGACAATTAGTCCTTTGTAAATATATGTTCCTAGCATCCCAGGAAATGATTGACGAGCACTGATGAAGACCTTATTCGTTGTGGCAGTTGACTGTGAACAGCGCACAATGGTTAAGTGTATTAACGTCCGACGTAAACCACCCATTACGCTGCTATTTCAAGGGCCCGTCCTCGTGCTATTCAGCACTTTGTGCCTAACTGGCAGGTCCTGTATAATTTCCGTGCGAGACCCGTAATTATCTTGGGTGGCTGAACAAGCTGGAAACGTAAAACGAGACGCAAAGGTCAGCTCAAACAAAGTGGCTAGGATATAGTGCTCTGGGAATCGAACCGTGTTGTAGAAGGCGATGTGAAAATTGCAGATGTGCCTATGCATGTGATGGACAAAATATCTGTGGCAGCCTGGGAAATCCCATTGGATGTCACTATGGCTATATTCTGGAAAACTTTTCCCCCAAAACATAAAATAAATAAATAAATAAAATTTCATTATTTTATATATATATATATATATCTTTCGCTGCTTTCTAACCTTGCCTGCAAAGATCATGTTGATTAAGAAGCCCGACTGCTTAAAATTAGACATCTAGGCAGACTGACTGAAGATGTTGGACAGCTTGTATACTTGTATTAGGACCACGTGTAGCTAGAAGTCAGCTTTCTGATCTCGTAATAACTCTGGATGGACTTTGTTTCATCGTGTGCAGCAATAAAAGACCTTGGTGTGATTATTGACTCACATTCACATTTATTCATTTAGCAGACGCTTTTATCCAAAGTGACTTACAAATGAGACACACTCACACACCAATGGTAGCAGAGCTGCATGCAAGGTGCTAGCTTGCCATCGGGGGCAACTTAGGGTTCAGTGTCTTGCCCAAGGACACTTCGGCATGGGATCACCCGGGCCGGGATTCGAACCACCAACCCTACGATTAGTGGATTAGTGGACAACCCGCTCTACCGACTGAGCCACAGCCGCCCCAGTCTATCATTTGATGCTCATGTAGATAATATTACTATTCGAAGATAAGAAATATATTACCATTACATAATGCAGAAATATTAGTTCATGCTTTCGTTACCTCTAGACTAGATTACTGTAATGCCGTACTGTCTGGATGTTCCAGTAGAAATATAAACAAACTCCAATTAGTCCAGAACGCAGCTGCTAGAGTTCTAACTAGAACCAGAAGATATGACCATATCACCCTGATCTTATCCACACTGCATTGGCTCCCAGTAAAATCCCGCATTGTTATAATATACTATTATTAACCTATAAAGCACTAAACGGTCTCGCGCCACAGTATCTAAGCGACCTTGTGGTTTTCTATGATCCTCCACGCCTACTTAGATCAAAAGATGCAGGTTATTTGACGGTACCTCGAATAATGAAGTCTACAGCAGGGGGAAGAGCTTTCTCTTATAGAGCTCTACAGTTATGGAACGGTCTTCCAATTAGTGTTCGGGGCTCAGACACAGTCTCAGTGTTTAAGTCTCGGATTAAAACGTATTTGTTTACTCAAGCCTATCCTGACTAGACTTCCCGTTACGCTAAGCACAGTCCTAATAATCTTTTCTCTCCCTCTCTCCTTCTGTCGAGCGACACACGGTTTTATGGACATACTAGAGATCCTGATCCTCTCTGCTCTCCGGATCTGCCTGATCCGTTTCGGATGTCCTACCTCTGGATGGCGCTCTCATCTACTCCAATTCCAGATTGCTGGGACTACGGCTGCGTCTAAAGCCAAACAGACTTCACATAAATCCATAATGAACCTGTTCACACTATCTGATGAAGATGGGTTCCCTTCTGACTCTGGTTCCTCTCAAGGTTTCTTCCTCTTCACATCTTAGGGAGTTTTTCCTCGCCAGTCAATCGTGATAAATTCACACTTTTAATATCTATATACCGTGTTTATATATTCCTGTAAAGCTGCTTTGAGACCATGTCTATTGTAAAATGCGCTATACAAATAAAATTGAATTTGAACAGCTGTGTTCCATAGTGAATGAGACATAAGCTTAAGTCATTTTGGTTTGTGATCAGATTGTGGTCAAAATGTCCATCATGCTATGTCACATCATCACGATGTTTAAGAAGAGTGCTTAAACGCTTTGTACAAATGTTTCAGTGCCCTAATACAAAGAAAATTACTCAGCAGAATAGACTCCGAGTTAGTTCTGCTTATCCACGATAACACTGTTAGCCTGAACTGAGATCAGTAGAGGGAAGATTTGACGACAAGACTTGTGTTCAAATTGCTGCAAATTATTATTATTTTTTTATCTCAGGTGATGAGGGACAGAGGGGCGCACGGTGGCTTAGTGGTTAGCACGTTTGCCTCACACCTCCAGGGTCCGGGGTTCGAGTCCCGTCGGGGCCATGTGTGTGCGGAGTTTGCATGTTCTCCCCGTGCGTCGGGGGTTTCCTCCGGGTACTCCGGTTTCCTCCCCCAGTCCTAAGACATGTGTGGTAGGTTGATTGGCGTGTCTACAGTGTCCGTAGTGTATGAATGTGAGTGTGTATGTGATTGCGCCCTGTGATGGACTGGCACCCTGTCCAGGGTGTAACCCCGCCTTGTGCCCGATGCTCCCTGGGATAGGCTCCAGATTCCCCGTGACCCTGAAAAGGAGTAAGCGGTTGAAGATGGATGGATGGATGGATGAGGGACAGAACTTGACGTGGATGATGCTGATAATCAAAAGTGAGGTCACAGTATGCACCGATACTAAATTCCTCAGCCGATACCGATTATTCTGCCTTTTATCCCTTCTTTTAAATGAATAATAATTAATTCCACAACTAATTATTCTGTCCATTTCAACAAGCTGTTTCACAGTAACTGGTCTCATGAACACAAATCACTCTAATTAACATTAACACATGAACTCAGTTCTGAAGATTCAAGTAAGATTTCTTAACTTTATGAATCTTATTAAATTCATATTAACATTGACTGAAATCGAAAAAAAAAAAACCCTCCTGTTAGTCTCACATTCACTCACCACAAAACACAAGCATTTCTACTTCATCGATGACTACGTTTCCATGGACAGCAGTAATCTAATTATTGACCTTACCCTGATTAAGATGATAATGTGATTAAGGTGTTTACATGAGTCACTTTTAGAATACTCCTGTCATGTTCCCGTTTTACATGTTATAGAACATAATTAGATTAACATCACATGTCATTACAACACCGCGCCACGCTGTCCGACATCCCTTCAGAATTTCACGTATCAACATGCAGTTCATCTTCGTTATGGTCCCGTATACAGTTTTGGGTGTTTTTTATAGAATTTTTTTAACGAAGTGCGGTTAATTATTTGTCGTCCTGTACGTGCTAATAGACAACTTCTTGAATCCGTGGGCTGCGTCCCAAACCGTGTATTTACCGTCTATATAGTAGCCGAGATACATGTATTTCTCCTACTACAGACCAATTGTAGGTAAGTACGCGGTTTGGAACACAGCCGTGCTCTCTTGTTTGCCGTGAAATGGTTGAGTGTTGCCGTGTGTGATTGTGTCCTGTCGCGAAATGCGGTGAAAACTCTCACACGACGTTCATAATGTGATTAAGGTGTTTACATGTCTGTAATACACGTCCATAATGCGACTAAAACAGGAGAACTCCACCTGTCTTACTTCCATTTGTGTTTACTTCGAGTATGACCTTAATCGGATGAAAGTAATTAAAAATTGCTGTTTACATGCTAGGTTCTTAATCACAGTATTGTCTTAATATCGGATTATTGTTGTCCATGTAAACGCACTGACTGACATCAAACTTATCATATCATATTATATATATATATATATATATATATATATGGGCGCACGGTGGCTTAGTGGTTAGCACGTCCGCCTCACACCTCCAGGGTCCGGGGTTCGAGTCCCGCCAGGGCCATGTGTGTGCGGAGTTTGCATGTTCTCCCTGTGTGTCGGGGGTTTCCTCCGGGTACTCCGGTTTCCTCCCCCAGTCCAAACACATGCATGTTAGGCTGATTGGCGTGTCTAACGTGTCCGTAGTGTGTGAATGGGTGTGTGAGTGTGTGTACCCAGCCGTGTGACTGGCAGCAGGGTTCAGTGTCTTGCCCAAGCCCGGATGAATGGGGAGGGGTGGGGAAAGCAATGGCAAACTACCCCACTACTTCTGCCGACATGCTTTGTGGTTCGCGTTGTTGACATACGTGGGCCATAAAGTGACCGACGGTTGGTCTCGACTAATCGGTGAGATATATATATATATATATATATATATATATATATACTTATTAATGTATACTACATTACAAATATATTTTTTTGTACAATATACACTTTTTTTGTCCCCATCTTCATTTAAATCTGGCCCTTTAATTCAGCTCGAGCAGCCCGGCAAATAAAAACGTTTGACTCAACGTCGAAACTCTCGCTTCACTGCTGCAGCGTCCGGTGTAACATGTTAGCAGTGCAGAGATTACAGACTGCAGTTTTGTCGTCATTCCACACAAGAGACATCATCTTTACATACAGCATGAAATCGATGTGTTTTCCCGCCCTCTTTTGATTGACAGGGTATAATCGGCCCTGATGTTCTAAACTATCGTGAAAAACTGCCCTTATCTGCCAATACATCGGTGCATCTCTAGTTAATACATATAATAGTAGTTGCAGAGAGAATATCCCAGAAAGCAGGTGAAGATTAGGTCTCCTAATCTTATTTCTCCACACTCCAAAGCTGGTAATGGTGCCTTCACTGACCTGCCCGAGTTATTTCTAGAGGGAATCTCTTTGGTCTCCAGGTTCCCCGTGACCCTGAAAAGGAGTAAGCGGTTGAAGATGGATGGATGGATCGATCTCTTTGGTCTCTGGAGGACCGTTTCAACATGACCATAGACATCCGGAGCAGAAGCAGATTAGAAGGAGATCGCGGAAGGTATTGCGATCTGAAAGCTGCACATTACAGAATTTTACAGTTCTGCTCAGACGTTCTTCCTTTACTCTGCTACCAAATTAGTAAGCTAGCTAGTTTGCAACTATCCTATGGACGTCGTTTTGAAGATCATTAACGCTAGTCGTTTCATCTTCGTTTGTTTCTTCCTGCAGAGAGCGGGTGTGTACACTCTATACGCACTTGCGCATACTCAAGAGCGCTTGGGGAAAAAAGCATTACAATGCAGGTTAAGTTTAATCAGTGCTTCAGAAATATACACTATGAACAAAATAACATAAGATGAGAAGCTCTTAACCGCTTTCTTTCTTCTGATTTGTGGCCCAGTGAGCTGCAGAAGAGCTTTTCTATTCTATTCTTCCCTCAGAACGCTTTACTTCCATAATGCCTTGTTTAATTATAGAAAACCAATTAAATGGACATAATGAAGGGGCGCATGGTGGCTTAATAATAATAATAATAATAATTAATCAATTTGTATAGCGCTTTTTACAATGGACATTGTCTCAAAGCAGCTTTACAGAAATATCATTTTACATTTACAAGCGACTTACAAATGAGACACACTCACACACCAATGGTAGCAGAGCTGCATGCAAGGTGCTAGCTTGCCATCGGGGGCAACTTAGGGTTCAGTGTCTTGTCCAAGGACACTTCGGCATGGGATCACCCGGGCCGGGATTCGAACCGCCTACCCCACGATTAGTGGACAACCCGCTCTACCGACTGAGCCACACAGCCGCCCTAATTAGTGGTTAGCACGTCCGCCTCACACCTCCAGGGTCCGGGGTTCGAGTCCCGCCAGGGCCATGTGTGTGTGCGGAGTTTGCATGTTCTCCCCGTGTGTCGGGGGTTTCCTCCGGGTACTCCGGTTTCCTCCCCCAGTCCAGAGACATGCCATGTGCCCGATGCCTCCTGGGATAGGCTCCAGGTTCCCCGTGACCCTGAAAATGAGTAAGCGGTTGAAGATGGATGGATGGACATAATGAATGCTTCTTAATTATGGAAATGTAACAAAAGGTTTGTCCATGCATTTTTCATACTGCTTATACAGTGTCGCGGGGATCCTGGAGTCTATCCGAGGGAACTCGGGGCACAAGGCGGGGGGACACCCTGGACGGGATGCCAAGCCATCGCACGCGCACACACCCATCGGCATACATCGGAAATACCGATCGGCATACAATGCGTGTATTTGGACTGGGGGAGGAAACCGGAGTACCTAGAAGAAACCCCCAAAGCATGGACAGAACATGCAAACTCCGCGCACGCAGGACAATTCTGAATTTAATTACAAATTAAATCGTGGATGAAAATCATATGGCGAGTTTAAAAATCAAATAAGCACGCACATCCGGATGGAATTTTTCCATAGTTCTCTTCCCGTTGAAAACCCATGAGGGATACAAACTTCTGCACACAGCAGTAATATAATTTTTATTTATTTATTTTTAGTCTACAATTGAAATGCGTTCGTTCAGCACTTACTCAGGATGGGATACATGAGCAGGATTTTGCGTCTGTAAATATCCGGCGGGAACTTTGCGTAGTATACTTTAGCTTTCAGCGTCTCCTCGTCGCTCTGTATAAGGATCTTGCCGATGCGGATAGATCGGCAGCAGTCCCTTAGGCCTTGCTCCATCGCCTCACCTGTTTAGGGACAGATATGTGTCACGGTAAAATTCGAAAAACAGCTTTGTTTATATATCGAGGTACAAATGTGGAATGTGACAGACCACTCCTCATTATACTGACGCCGCAGTTGCCTCTCTTAAATCTCACACCTTCATACTTCTGTCCTGGAAGTTAGAATGGAAATGTATTATTCATGAAAACGTGCACAGCAGTGAAAATATCTGGTGGTCAATAATCAGAAAAAACATGAACAAACCAAAAACACAAGAGGAAAGACATATGGATGCAGCTCTAGCGCTAACGAGTATGAACAACAGCAGGTTCACATTCAGCTCGAAGGCTGGACCCAGACGTTAAACCCAGAGCTGCAGACGGGCTGGATCTGGATTCCGTCCATCACAGATCCTTCCGGAACGGAAACTGCCACGGTCTACCCACCAATAGGATCAGAAGTATGGGGAAACCAACGTCTGGCTGGCCATTGTGGTGCTACAAGGAGCACCCTGCGTAAAAAACCCCCATCAAATCCCTGCTGCTGATTGGCTACAGTGTGTATCAGTCTATGGAAAACCGAGAGCTGGAGGATGTTTACAGTAAAAGGAAATCTGTTAAAGCCTAAAAACATACACTGAGGTTTGTATTTGTGCTCATTTTTTATCAAAGATATTGACATGGTTATTTCAGACATGCCGTCAACTTTGCACAGTACTAAGGAAGCCTTAAATAAGGAAGCAACTTCATGTTATTGCTTTCTCTTTGCTAAATAACAGCCTTGTGATAGTCATACAGTGGCCCAAATGTTTTGAGTTCATGTTGCTATGTGTCTCAACCGTGTCTCAACTGTTCTGTGTTTGGTTCTGCTGATGGGTTTGGCGTTAACAGGCCACCGTAGATCCTGATATTAGCACAGGCAAAAAAAAAAGTTAGGGGAATGCAGGAATTATGGGATTCGTCAGTGGAATGTAACAAGACACAAGGTGTCCAGTTAACTCTATATCCTGAAAGAAAAGATTTTAGAAAAGTGCCTCAGCTAGAACATGTAATGAAAAGTACTCACCTGTGGGTGTGGTCACTATGCACTCGGTGTAAGGCAGCTGATTTAGTCCTTCTTCAACGACAATTCTAATCTACGAACGGATCAAGAGTGTGTCTTAATGCAACGGCAGCTCACAACACCAAGCACTGAGTATGCTTTAACATGACTTGATTTTATACACCGATCAGCCATAACATTAAATCCACCGGCCTAATATTGTGTAGGACACACTCTTGCCGCCAAAACAGCTCTGAGAAGGTGTGCTGTGGTATCTGGCACCAAGATGTTAATAGCAGATGGTTTAAGTCCTGTAAGTTGCGAGGTGGGGCCTCCATGGATCGGACTTGTTTTTAATCCAAGCACATTTGTCTTATAGATGAACAGGGGTCAGGACGGGCTCTCTGACCGGTCTGCAGCTATGCAGCAAGCTTTGACGCACTGACGCCTTTCTATAATAGATGGCGTTGACGTTTTCAGCAATCTGTGCTACAGTAGCTCTTCTGTGGGATCGGACCAGATGGGCTAGCCTGCGCTCAGCACGTGCATGAGGGAGTCTTGGGCGCCCATGACCCCGTCACTTGTTCTCTAGTTGTCCTTCCTTGAGACCTCTTTTAGTAGGTACTAACCACTCTACATCAGGAACGCCCCCACAAGACCTGCTGTTTTGGAGATGCTCTGTCCCAGTTGTTGCGCAGATCCTTGCGCTTGCCCATTTTCCCCGCTTCTAACACCTCAACTTCGAGAACACACTGTTCACTTCCTGCCTAATGTGGTGGCTGTGGCTCAGGTAATAGAGCGGGTTGTCCACTAATCATAGGGTCCGGTGGTTCAATTCCCGACCCACGTGACTCCACATACCGAAGTGTCCTTGGGCGAGACACTGATCCCCAAGTTGCTCCGGATGGCAAGTTAGCGCTTTGAATGGTAGCTCTGCTACCATTGGTGTGTGTGTGTGTGTGTGTTAATGGGTGAATGAGACACAGTGTAAAGCGCTATATAAGTGCAGACCATCTAATATATCCCAGCCCTTGACAGGTACCACTGTAATGAGATCATCAATGCTACTCACCTCACCTCTCAGTGGTTTCAATGTTATGGCTGATTGGTGTATTTTTATACACTTAGTTTGGCTAATTTGCTGGTGACAGATGGATGTTCTGGAACCTCATACCACAGCGCTGCCGAATTCTCTAATCTGATTGGTCAGAAGGTGTTGATTAAGGCTCTATGTTAGCAGCTCTGAAAATAGGTATGGCTGTAAGGTAAAATCACATGTTTATATTAATGTACTCGTTCTAACGCATTAACAGCTCATTCACAGGATGGACAATATGCTAATAATGAACAAAATAAAAATATTGGTGTAGTGACGCCTTCTGTAAAGTAATCTCCAGCAAGAGTCTCTAGTGTCAGTGCTTTTTAAAAGGTCAGTAAATTTTCAGGACAGAAGACTTCTTAGTGATGTCTTGGTCATATGAAAAGCTGGCGAGGGAATGACTGTTTATAGTCGAGATAAGGTATGTGAACGTAATGATTTACATGTAACTACACTCATGGGAAAAAGAAAGTACACCCGCCTTATATTCTATGTTTTTAGTTATCAGGGCCTAAATAACAATTGTGTGGTCCTCCCAAACTTCTATAAACAAACAAATAACCTCAAGTGACAACACCACCACCACCACCAACGACAAAAAAAAAAAAACACAACAGATTTCAATATGTAGTCATTCCTTGCCGATGCACTCACGACCAGCCCAGTTTAAGTTGCTGGACAGATGGCCTCATAGGTGTCTCAAAGATATTCTGGTATAAAGTGGAGTTCATCATGCTGTCAATGACTGCAAGTTTCCCAGGTTCTGTGGCTGCAAAACAAGCCCGAATAATCACCGCTCCAACACCATGCTTGACAGTCGGTATGTCAGGAACATAAATATTTAATGTACTTACAGAGGCCTGTAGGTCACATGATATGGCTCTTGGGTTTTCCTTTATATCTATCGGCATTAAATGGTCTGACCTTGAGAAGGCTCACTCCTGGGAAGATTAGCAGCTGTCTTGAAGACTCTTCATTTGTAAACAATCCTTCACACTGTAGAATGGTGAATTTCAAATTGTTTGGAGATGGCCTTATGACCCTTCCCAGATCAATCAGCCGCAACAATTGCTTCTCTGAGGTCAGGGCTGATGTCCTTTCTTCTTGGCATGATGTAGACACACACCTCAGTGCTCCAGAACACCAAACTAAAAAACATTCTGATTTCATAGAGGTAGTCACACTTCTTAATGATTATCTAATCTTCTCATTAGTAACACCTGGCTGATAATTACTCTCTTAATGATGGTGCAAGTACTGATGGAAGGCTGTACTTATTTTTTCCCCACCTGGTTTCTGAATGTTGGTTTAGTTTTTTTTTCCACTACATGTGACTACATATTGAAATCTACTCAGTTACCATCTGAGGTTATTTATTTATTTATAGAAATTGATGAGGACCACACTATTGTTATTTAGGCTCCTATTAAAAAAAAAAAACCAAACAACAATGTATACGTTCTTTTGTAAATGGCGCACTTATATAGCGCTTTACACTGTGTCTCATTCACCCATTCACATACCAATGGTAGCAGAGCTGCCATGCAAGGCGCTAACTTGCCATCGGGGGCAACTTAGGGTTCAGTGTCTTGCCCAAGGACACTTCAGCATGTTGAGTCATCAGGGCTGGGAATCGAACCGCCAACCCTACGATTAGTGGATTAATGGACAACCCGCCCTACCGCCCTTTTGCCCATGACTGTACATACAGTTAAAAAGCATGACATGCCATTCAGTAATAAATAAAGAATTGTAGTTACTTATAAAGTGCTGTAGTATAAAAGGAATAAAGCACTTTGGGGCATTATTGGAAAATAATCTACTTCAACCAGTTGTTGCTTATTTTTCTATAACAGCACATCCAAAATGTTCTACTCCTTACAGAATTGCCCATAATTCAAATGTTTTCAATACTGTGTAATTTGAAGATACACTCTGAAAATGCTCATTTTGTATTTGAACTGTATGATGTAGTTCAAATGTTATCGTTATTGCATACAGTATATGTGAACTGTATTTAACCTGTAATAATGATATATAATTTGGTAATCATAAAGTGCTAATATATAATAATAAGTATATATACGCAATATTACATTTACATTTATTCATTTAGCAGACACTTTTATCCAAAGCGACTTACAAATGAGACACACTCACACACCAATGGTAGCAGAGCTGCATGCAAGGTGCTAGCTTGCCATCGGGGGCAACTTAGGGTTCAGTGTCTTGCCCAAGGACACTTCGGCATGGGATCATCCGGGCCGGGATTCGAACCACCAACCCTACGATTAGTGGACAACCCGCTCTACCGACTGAGCCACAGCATATTACGTAACAGACCTCTTTTCAGACAAAAAACACAATGAAGTGTTTATTACTGTTTACTGCTCTTTATAGTAGTTTTATATAAGCTCTTTATAGCAGTAGCTGCAACCATTGAGAGCATCCTGACCAACTCTGTTACGGTGTGATATGGCAGCTCCATGGTATCTGAAAGAAAATCCTTGCAAAGAATGATGAAAACCACCCAACGACCAGCCATTGAACATCTTCACTACAGTAGATGTCTGCATAGAGCATGCAACGTCACCAGGAACTCCTTCCATCCCACTCAAAAGCTGTTCAACCTCCTTCCTTCCAGGAGGAGATACAGGAACGATCGCATTAGAACGAGCAGGCTCAGGGCCCGCTTCTTCTCCACAACCATTACCCTGCTGAACTCTACACTACACCGTTAGGCCACTGATGTTTTACTGCCTGTAATCATGATGCAGCTCTATTATATACTATATATTTTGAATGATCGCTATATAATTGTAGATTCATAGAATATATCTGTATATAAATGGCATATTATCCATGGATAATCTGGGTAAGTTGTGCATACAATGTACATACAGTGGTGCTTGAAAGTTTGTGAACCCTTTAGAATTTTCGACTTTTCTGGATAAATGTGACCTGAAACATCAACGGAAATCCTAAAAGTAGATTTATTTATTGAGGACCATTATAAAATATTTCAAATCTGTACATATAAGCACAGTATGTGAACGTTTGCTTTCAGTATCTCGTGTGACTCTGTTGTGCAGCAATAACTGCAGCTGAACGTTTCCAGTAACGGTTGATCAGTCCTGCACGTCGGCTTAGAGGAATTTCCTCAGTACTGAACAGCTTCAACTCTGGGATGTTGGTGGGTTTCCTCACATGAACTGCTTGCTTCAGGTCCTTCCACAACATTTCTATTGGATTAATAGGACTTTCAGGACTTTGACTTGGCCATTCCAAAACATTAACTTTATTCTTCTTTAACCGTTCTCTGGTGGAACAACTTGGGTTTTTGGGTCGTTGTCTTACTGCATGACCCACTTTCTCTTGAGATTCAGTTCACAGACAGATGTCCTGACATTTTCCTTTAGAGTTCACTGGTGTACTTTACAATTCATTGTTGACATCAGTGACGACAAGTCGCCCGGGCCCAGATGCAGCAAAACACCATGTTTCACAGATGGGATAAGATGGGAACCATTGTTGTTCAGTGTTCTCCTGATGGTGCACTCATGAACATGAAGTGTGTGAGAGGCTTTTAGTTGCTTAGAAGTTACGCTGGGTTCTCTTATGACCTTGTGGACCATTACACATCTTGTTCTTGGAGTAATCTTTGTTCGTTGACCACTCCTGTGGAGGATAACAATGGTGTTCAATTTCCTCAGGTTGTGTTCCTGTCTGCCTGTGAATTGGTGGTGTCCAAACTCTTTAGAAATGGTTTTGTAAACCTTTTCCAGCCTGATAGGCATCAACGACTCTTTTTCTGAGGTCCTCAGAGATCTCATTTGTTCATGCCTTTGATACACGTCTACAAACATGTGTTGTGAAGATCCGACTTTGATAGATCCCTGTTCTTTAAATGAAACACGGTGCTCACTCACACCCGATTGTCATCCCATTGATTGAAAACACCCGACTCTAATTTCACCTTCAAATGAACTGCTTATCCTAGAGGTTCCACCTACTTGCCACTAACAGATATGTAATATTGGATCATTTTCCTCAATAAATAAATCATCAAATATAATCTTTTTGTCACATTTGTTTAATTGGGATCTCGTTATCTATATACAGTATTCGGCCCCCTTGAACTGTTCGACCTTTTGCCACGTTTCAGGCCTCAAACAAAGATATAAAACTGTA
>JAFFST010029379.1:97518-111656 GCA_022414735.1 Noturus placidus
AAAAAAAAAAAAAAAAAAATCCGTTGCGCTTTCAGCAACCTTGTGTGTTGACGCACTATGCGCAAACCTGTGCGAGAGTTGAGTTACTTCAACGCATCGTTCATTCCGTAAAACCCCGTGTATACCGCGATTTCATCTCGAAGCTCTTAGAATTCTGAGGCAACTCTGAAATATAGTATTTGGCATACTTTAGAATAATGGTAATGACTAAGTTCTTAGTGTAAGTTCTAAATAAATAAATAAATAAATAAATGTTGCGCCACCAGACGCAACCGGTGTTCCTGACTGGAAACTTCCCAGTGACTTCCGCGTGATCACGTGACCCCAGTCACCCAACATGGCGCCGCTCTTGTTCCCGGTATGGTGCGGGTTCCGCTTTCAGAGGCGAAACTTGGCTCTCCTCCTTCAGAGATCTAGCTCTTATCACGCCTGGACTTGTAACAGTACGAGTGAATTCAAACGGAAACAGAGGAGCGCAAATGAGGTACGCGGCAAAGGAAGTGTGACCCCGTGCCAACCGACCCGAGCTAATGGCTAACTAGCTAAGTATCAAACAAGGACCGACGAGCTAGCTAGCGAGGCTAACAGCCCCTTAGCTATTGCTAAATTAGCTGTTAATTAACGGGTAGTGTTTTTTAAAATACGCAGGTCGTTGTTTGGGAGTCGTGGAAAGAAACATAAATACGCTTCACCTTATAAAAATGACTTTTCCTGTCAGGTTCAGGTAAAAAAAAAATAGTAGTGTGCACTGTTTACAGTACAGGTGGGTGAGTCATTAATATGGAGGTTTCGACAAATGTACAAAACTCATTATTATTATTATTATTCCATCCATCCATCAACCGCTTACTCCTTTATCAGGGTCACAGGGAACCTGGAGTCTATCCCAGGATGCATCGGGCACAAGGCGGGGTACACCCTGGACAGGGTGCCAGTCCATCACAGGGCACAATCACATACACACTCACACACCCATTCATACACTACGGACACAATCACTACACATTCACACACAGGGCACAATCACATACACACTCACACACCCATTCATACACTACGGACACTTTAGACACGCCAATCAGTCTAACATACATGTGTTTGGACTGGAGGAGGAAACCGGAGTACCCGGAGGAAACCCCCGACACACGGGGAGAACATGCAAACTCCACACACACATGGCCCTGGCGGGACTCGAACCCCGGACCCTGTAGGTGTGAGGCGGACGTGCTGACCACTAATCCACCGAAGGCAGTGGGTATTTTCAATTGATTGCGATGGTCAGTTTCAGAATCCTCGTTTCTTCTCTCCCCTCTTCCTCTGCCGACCTTGACCAGCCTTTAGGGCGGCTGTGGCTCAGTCGGTAGAGCGGGTTGTCCACTAATCCACTAATCGTAGGGTTGGTGGTTCGAATCCCGGCCCGGGTGATCCCATGCCGAAGTGTCCTTGGGCAAGACACTGAACCCTAAGTTGCCCCCGATGGCAAGCTAGCACTTATTATTATTATTATTATTATTATTATTATTATTATTATTATTACTTACTTACTTACTTACCACTATAAGTTTCATGTAGTTTACATGTCTGTGGTTTGAGAGTTCACTGAAGCTCTGACACTTGGGAAGTGTGCAATCAGGTGAGCAGTGTTTTCTCATGTCATGGGGTAGGGCTGGACAATATGATGCTGTAATATTAAATTAAATTGATCAATGTGTGTAGCGCTTTTTACAATGGTACATTGTCTCAAAGCAGCTTTACAGGAATATCATTTTACATTTTACAAGCGTCTTACAAATGAGACACACTCACACACCAATGGTAGCAGAGCTGCATGCAAGGTGCTAGCTTGCCATCGGGGGCAACTTAGGGTTCAGTGTCTTGCCCAAGGACACTTCGGCATGGGATCACCCGGGCCGGGATTCGAACCACCAACCCTACGATTAGTGGATTAGTGGACAACCCGCTCTACCGACTGAGCCACAGCCGCCCTAAAGGCTGGTCAAGGTCGGCAGAGGAAGAGGGGAGAGAAGAAACGAGGATTCTGAAACTGACCATCGCAATCAATTGAAAATACCCACTGCCTTCGGACCAACCAATATCATGATAAAGTAGTCACGATATCTATTATGTCATTATATCGGTATCTTGGCATACGCTGCAGGGTTTTAAAAAAGTCACTAGAGGTCTCCGGATGATGTCTTGGACTAATCAATATCGTGATAAAGTATGTCACGATATGTTTTTTTTCTGATAATCATCACGGACAAATTGTTTACTGATGAGTTCCCCTCAGCACTGTACCCCAAACAGCTCCCCACAACCTTACACAAGTGTGGTAGGAAATCATATACAGTCAAATCTCGGTACTATGCCACCTGTCGGGACCGAGCAAGAGTGGCATAGTAAGCGAGAGTGGCATAGTAACGAGGGTTTGTAAAAACGGCTTTATTTTCTGAAGTTAAACTCTCAAGAATCGTCGGCTGGCGCTTTTGTGTGTCTCTTTTGAGCTAGGGTTGCAGGCTTGTCACTGTGTGTGTTGTGATTGGCTTGTTGTAGTTGGCGTCGGGGAGAAGCATCACGTGTTTGACTTGCGTGTCTGACTATGCGTGTACATATTGAGTTATGTTGTGCGCAGCTGGACTGTAGTTCGTCGCTTCGCCTTTGGGACGCGAGTGTGATCGAGCATTGCGCAGAAATACAGACTTTTCACGACTCGTGCCTTTTAACAGTCACACAATAGTGGCATAGTAGCGAGAGTTGGGGGGTGGCATAGTACATTTATTTTGTATTGAATTTTGTCGGGACCGAGCAAAAGTGGTATAATACCGAGAGTGGCATAGTAGCGAGGTGGCATAGTAACAAGATTTGACTGTGTATGTGTATATATATATATATATACTTAAAACCACACATTAGTTACTTTCCCATGAAGAAACTTGATAAAACAAAAAAAGTTGTTACATTTACTTTTGTGTATATATATATATATATATATATATATATAAGTAAATGTAACTTAACTTTTTTTGTTTTATCAAGTTTCTTCATGGGAAAGTAACTAATGCGTGGTTTTAAGTCACTAGAAGGCACAGAATAATTTGCATATTTGCTGAATTAAGGTGAACATTTGAATATTAAAAAAAACTGGAAGGAAAACATCTGAAGACATATTGCGGAGTGGAATACAGTAGAGTTTTACCAGAAAATAAATAATAACTTATTTCTTAGAATCTTTGGTCATGGCACCACACACCAACTATTTATGTATTTAAACAATACTGTATACTGTACTGTATAAAATTAAGCTGTGGTAGTGAGTCTCAAGGTGAAATAGTCCTGAAGGAACCAGATACGGATGGAGTAACTGTCTCATTAAATTTATCCAAGAAGAGATTTCAAAACAGTGGGACGTTGGTGGGGCAAGCTGTGGTGGTCAGTGATCGGTCGTTGGGATACGGTGGTGTTCAGTGATTGGTCCTTGGGAAACCGTGATGGTCAGTGATTGGCCTTTGGGAAACCGTGATGGTCAGTGATTGGCCTTTGGGAAACCGTGATGGTCAGTGATTGGCCTTTGGGAAACCGTGGTGGTCAGTGACTGGTCCTTGGGAAACCGTGGTGGTCAGTGATCGGTCCTTGGGAAACCGTGGTGGTCAGTGACTGGTCCTTGGGATACGGTGGTGGTCAGTGACTGGTCCTTGGGATACGGTGGTGGTCAGTGACTGGTCCTTGAGAAACCGTGGTTGTCAGTGACTGGTCCTTGGGAAACCGTGGTTGTCCGTGATCGGTCCTTGAGAAACCGTGCTGTTCAGTGATTGGTCATTGGATACGGTGGTGTTCAGTGATTGGCCATTGGGAAACCGTGGTGAGCAGTGATTGGTCGTTGTGATACGGTGTTGGTCGTCAGTGATTGGCCGTTGGGGAACCGTGGTGGTCAGTGAGTGGGTGATGACGTTGCTAAAGTGGCCTAAAAAGTCGTCAAATATAGTTAGAAATCGTAGAAAGAGATTTCTGGTCTGAACTCTGTCCCATATAGCTCCCTACACAAATACAGATGAAATAATAGTTTATACACCTGATCTAGTAGGGCTGGGTGAAAAATGATCATCCCAATATTTCCTTATTAAAACATCATGATAATCAGTTATATGAATTCTGTTTGACTGAGTTCAATATTGAGAAAATTAAGGAAATAAAACCGGCATTTGCGGAAATGAAACAATCTTTGAATTAACAGACGCAAACATGAATGACAGTAGGTTGGTTTGTAAGAACGGCACCATGTCATCCATTTGGCAGTATTTTGGCTTGAAACCAAACAAAAGAGGAAAACTGGAGTATCCAACCCAAGCTATTTGTAGGCTTTAAAAAAAAATGTAAAAGCCTGGGACTCTCAAGCATCGCATCTCTGCTCCAAAATCCTAGAGGATGTATGGCTCTCAGATCTAGCTTTGCAGCAGCACTGAGGCATGGACAGAGTGCTAGTTTAGGGCATAATTTGCAAGCGATTAAAAAACAACAGCCCACGGTGGTTACAATACACACGTTTACAACCGCTCTGTAAACATTGTCATCGGGTCATGTTTCAGTCAACAGTGACTATGTTTACATGGACAGCAGTAATCTAATTATTGACCTTATTCTGAATAAGACAATATTGTGATTACGGTTTTTATATGAGTCGTGTTGAGAATATTTCTTCCATGTTCCTGTTTTACATGTTCTAGAACGCAGATTGATTAAAGGCACATGTCATTACGCCACGCCGTCCGACATTCCCTCTTGAATTTCAGGTCTGGTACACAGTTTATAAGATTACGACTGATAGTTCCACCCACTGGAATTTAGTGACACGACGAATTCCGAATAAATAATTAAGCAAAAGTAACTTAGTGGGCTGTAGATAAACCTCTGTCCTGAGGTTAAGTCTTGCTCTTGCTCTGTGAAAATAAGGTGTAAGCACATCTGATGTATTTTCACCGTTAACGGTTATCGTAACAGTGACCACTTTATTAGGAACACTTGCACACATTCATGCATTTGTCTAATCAGCCAATCGTGTGGCAGCAGCACAATGCATGCAGATACAGGTCAATAGCTTCAGTTAATGTTCGCATCAAACATCAGAACGGGGAACAAGTATGCTCTCTGTGACTTTGAGCATGGCATGGATATTGGTAACAGATTTGAGTATTTCTTAAGCATCTTGTTTGCACAGAATGGTGCAGAAAACAAAAGAACATCCTGTGAGTGGAGGGGGAAACTCCTGGGACTGGTCTGAGCTGCCAGGAAGGATATAGTAACTCTGACGCGATCATGAGCATCCAAACTGGACAGTAGAATACTGGAAAAAAGACATTTCACCCGCCTAATTTTCAACAGCGCAGGTTGGGTGTGTCTGTACCCGTGATCGCCTCAGATTGTTGTTCTTGGCTGATAGGGTTGGAACCTGATGTGGTCTTCTGCTGTTCTGGAAATCCCAAAAGATCAGCAGTTTCTGAAACGCTCAAACCAGCCCTTCTGATACCAACAACCACGCCACGGTCAAAGTCTGGGAGTTCAGACACTTCCCCCCCCACCCCGTTCTGGTGTTTTTTTTCCTTGCATTGCAGTGCTTCCACATGATTGGCTGATTTAGATAACCGCATGAATGTACACAGGTTCGTTATAAAGTGGACTTTGGTTGGAATATTCTGCAAGATTTAAAAAACAAAACAAAAAAAAAAACTAAAAAGCCTGCCTTTTAAAGAACAAACAAAGCAGGCGAAGCTCCGAGTAATTCTACATCTGTTGACAGCAAAGAGGGATCAACCGACCGGTGACATCTTGATTTGTATGAAAAATGGAAAGGTCTCAGTATTACATTAGTCGCCAGGCTAAAGTGTCGCTTTAGCATGATCTGCCTTCGCGTAGAGGTCATGGAGCATTGTAGCATGGTCACATGATTGCAGCTGTCAAAGCAAATGTTTGTCGAATTTCGCCACTTGTGCCAAGCTAAGATAAGGCTTCAGAAGCATTCCCTCCCTCCACGAATGAGATTAGCTAGCCACGACACTCGCCGTAACGACCGGGTACTTGTCTGCAGATTATCAGCACTCAGGCTTGCACAGAAGTCTTTAAGGAGCACACTGGCTGTCTATAATGTTTTAACAGACTCATTGATTCGTCCTTAACGTTTCCTAATGATTGAGTCCCAATCAGGGCCAATCCCAGTGCTTTAATAGCTCGAGTGAGATTTGGTTGAGGGGCCGAGATTTAGCTACACCATCGTAGAGTTCAGGAGCAACACTTTCTGATGCGGTTTCCTCGCGAAATTGTGAAGAATGTACAGTAGGTGACGCTGTATGTTGGAATTTGGAAGCACAGCGTTGTATAGAACGTCTTTGTGTGATGTAGCGTTACAATTTCTCTTCCCTGAAATCAAAGCCTGTTTTTCCTTACGTGATTCCAGAGCTCTTTTTTTTTTTTGAGGTAGGTTTCAACTAAATCTAGGGGGTCTAAAGCATGTACAATAGTGTTTGTGCAGTGGCATGTGTCAGTGTTCTTTAATTAGTGCGGTATCTAATGAACCTTTTGTCAGGGATTCTTGTTACTAGGCGAGAGTCTACGTATGCTAAAAATATAGGTTGCATAGGCACAAGTCAGGTTTGTCCTTTCAAACTGACAGGTGCTGATAGGAAAATAAAGTTGCCTGTAATTGCATGCAGATTTGATGCATGCAGGTGTTCTTAGGCATTAATATTAATATAATAGTTTCAGATCATTTCGATCGTATACCTTTTTAATATGCTTGGATTCCATTAAGGAGCGTCGTATTGATGGGATTCGGGTTTTCAAGGATTTATACGCCGGTGTGTTGGGCCACGTTGGACAACCTCAGAGTAAAGAAACATGGAAGTTCCCACAGTTACACTATTAACACGATCGAGAAGTCTATTCCTCACCAAGATCCACTGTCTTTTTTTTTTTTTTTTTTTCTTCTCTGTCCCTATCCAGAAAGGATTAAGTTTACATAGGGTCCTCGGGGAAATTTCCTGTTCTCCAAACGCTCCTCTGTGATGAGCTGAATGTGTCTGCGGATGTTTGGCTTGGCACATTTAGGGTGTTTTCAGCCCTGTAGATCTGTGCTTTGTTCTGAAATGTGAGCAAACTGTCCTCTCGTAGGTCAGAGTGCACGTGTTGACGTTCTGGGGTTCCGCTCATAGCGCTCATCTATCGAGATGGATGGACAGCATTACATTATATTAACGGTATTTGGCAGACACCCTTATCCAGATCGGCATTCATTTTTTTATTTCACTTGTACATCTGAGCAGTTGAGGGTTAAGGGCTTTACTCAAGGGCCCAACAGTGGTAGCTTGGCAGTGCTGGGGTTTGAACTCGCATCCTTACATCACATCAGTAGCCCAGTGTCTTAGCAGCACAGACAGTTGAATATTGGGAAAAAAAAAAGATTAGACACTATTTTAAAGCGTTTCCTGCTTTTTGGCTGATGGAAGTGGAACCCAGTGTGACCGTCTTTCTTTTCCATCCCTTTGGCATGTCGTGGGTTTGACATCACCCCCCCCCCCCCCCCCCCTTCCCCATTCTGATATGAGATTTAGCTGAAGCCCTGTATTTCTATCTGCATGATTTTATGCATTGTGCTACTTCCTCATGAGTGCGTGAAAAATGCAGCGGTATAGATGTTCCTATTAAAGTGGCCAGCGAGCGTGTAAACGTCAGTCTTATGGATTTCAGTGCCTTTTTCCTGTGCGGTTCTTGTGTGCTTAAGTGTGACCTTTTACACAGCACGTTGCTTGAGTTAATGGTGGCTGGTATACCGGTGGAAACGAGGCGTATTATACAGTCCACTGAAACAACTGTATTTCTTTGGCTGGGTGCATGATGGGTCACTGGTGGGCTGTTTGTACATGAATAAAACATCACTAAACTAAAACTAGTATCTTTTCCACCCACCCAGAGAGTGAGGCTTTTCAATATGAAATTGTGTGTGTGTGTACACTAGTATTAAAGCAGTACACTTGTACAGGCCACTGAAACAATTGTATTTCTTTGGCTTGGTGCATTATGGGTTTGTAAGGTTTGGGTCAGTTGGTGTTCTGGTAAAAAACCACTTCAGGGCCATTTAAGACACTTTTGAGACTCAAGTTGTGTTTATTATTTTATATTTCTTTTTTAGCTTGACTTGCGTGGACTAGACAATCCATCCATAAACTATGAGAAGAATAGCAAAGAACTCGTGTAGCACATTATTTATCAGCCTTGGATTCCATTATGTATTCATGTCAAATTTGTTATTTAATTTTTTTTTAAAGACGATTTTCCGTCTCAGTAGTTGTAATCGGTTGTAATCAGGTGGCTCTTCACGTTAAGTCGTAAAAGTCTGCCAGTCATACACACACCATTAAGTGCATTTTTGTTGGAACATCTCAATGAGCTGAGGACTTTAATGCCCAGTTTTAATTCTGGACCACTCATTTGGTTTTCAATTTGAATACGGGTTTATGCCTCAGTATGAATTCACTGCGACATTATGGCTTGAGGACTCTGAATACTCTTTCATAACACTATTTTATTGATTCTCATACACTTTTCAGAGTATGGCTTGAGAACTCTGAATACTGTCGGATTTGATTAATCAGACGTTGCTGGGGTACAGAGCTTAAAGTGGGATCTTTTTCGTCGGATAACTGTTTGCTTGTTTGTCGCTCATGCTCGTTGTTAGATTTTCAGGATTCAGGGTTTTTGCTGCATCTGTTTACCACTGTTAAATATTTTTAATGGCGTTATAGCGGTGTGCAGTCCTGTCTATCTTATGCTCTCACAGTGCAATACAGAACCCGGCCATTAATCTGAAAAGGTTCTGCGTTTGTCTGGGATATGTCACGGTGTGCACTTTGACGAAGGTCCCAATGGGTTCTTAATAAGATGTGCGGAGAAACTATTTAAAATATGGTATGAAAGCGAAGTTGTCGTAGGGTATTTATAAGTAACCTTTTCACAGGCTTGCTTTGAATATATGAGTGCAGTGTATGATGGAATAAATATTCATAATATTAAAAAAAAACAAAAACATTTTTAGATACAAAATCATTTTGAAAATATTTCTTTTTATGCCTTAGTAAATGGTTTTATTTTTCCTTCAGTGGATTCACTGGGCTCCGATAGTTAGACAGGTACATAACCGAGAAGCCACACTGTAGAAAATAGATATGAATAAACACAAAAATAAAAAAAAAAAAAATAATTATGGGAAAATGTTGCCTCGGAAACTTCTGAGGCTCAGCAAAGTCTTTATTTTTTTTATTTTTTGTTCTTTATTTGTATTGGGTGTTCAGGTTTTGGAAAAAAGACAGCGATTCATGAAAAGCTTTGGCTTGGACTCGTCAAACTCAACATGCCTCAATCGGGTGTGCTTCCTCCCAAATTTGATGCAAATTACCAGAATGTACCAAAAAAAGCATGCAGCGGAAGGATACTTATGGACCTGACTGTACGCTTTGATGTCCATGATTTTAAGTAAAAAAAAAAATTCTTATATTTATAATTGTTAGTGATATTGGAGAATTCCCTCAAGTGGCTTTTGCCTGGCCCCCATTAGCGGGGAAAAAAAGCACACAAAATGCTTCTCCACTGCTTGATCTGCTTTTGTAGATTATGGTTTAATCAATGCTTCTTTTTCTTTGATCGTTACAGAGTCTCAGTCTGTCATCAACATGGACATCAACACGAGGAGATACCAGTCGACAAATACTGGAAGCCGTGAAAGTACATATTATGACCTTCCTTGTATCAAATGTTCTTATAAATGCAATCATCCATGTTTTGGATTGGGATTCCCATTCTCATTGGATTGGGATTCCCATTCTCAGTGGATTGGGATTCCCATTCCCAGTGGATTGGGATTCCCATTCCCAGTGGATTGGGATTCCCATTCCCAGTGGATTGGGATTCCCATTCCCAGTGGATTGGGATTGGATGTGGGATTCTCAGTATATTATCTCGTTTTGAGATCATCACACATGGTTTCTTTATTTTATCTTGTATTATCTTCTCTGATATAACCTTGTAATTGATACGGGGTTATAACGCACTAATTTATTTTCCCGTTAAAACATAAATAAAAATGTATTTCTCAAAGACGTGATACGTATTCCAAAACCACTGTATAAATGCCCTTCTTGATGAAAACGGTATGCTTAATCTTTATTTTTGTCTTTCAGCATGTGAAGATACCAGACAGAACATGTTGGCATGGTCAAGCAGGGGCAGGCCTGAGTGCAGATCCCAAAAATGTGGTAAGCTTTACTGTTTGAAACTACTGTTTACAACCATGGTGTACGAAAAAAAAAAAAAAAAAAAAGCATCATCCAAAACGCACAGCACATCAAACCTTCAAACATTGTAGGTTTTCTTTTCTAAACTCTTAACTGTCCAGTTTCAGTGAGACTGTGCCCACTGTTGCTTCAGATTCCTGTTCTCGGCCGACAGAACCCGTTCTGGTCTTCTTCTGTTGTAGCCCCAAGGTTCTGTGTGTTCTGCTCACCAATGTTGTAAACAGTGCTGTAAAGTACAGTCATAAAGACTAACCTTCCTGTCCACTTGAACCAGTCTGGTCATTCTCTTCGGATCTCTCTCCTCAACAAGGCGTTTCTGCCCACAGATCTGTCCCTTGTGATTGGTATGATTGATTATTAGATGATCGAGCAGGTGTTATAGGTGTTCTGACTAGCTCAGTATTTACACGGGACTGAAATCGAACCAGTTTTCTTCTCATTGTTCAGACAGAGAAGTGAAGTGAAGCGAATCACTTTAGTTATTTATTTATTTATTTTTAAATCTTCTCCTCAACATGCCTCATTGGATGCATCCAAGCACAGGTGTTGGCTGTTTTTAATTTGATTTATTTTGTCTCATTGCCATTCTGCCAGTGCCTCATTTTTTTCTGTTAGCATATTGACAGGATTAGAGGGAGTTTGCTATTTATTTATTTATTTTAAGGGAGGAAAAAAAATTATATATAAAATTTTGCAACAGTAATGGCAGCAGGTGGGTTGACTGCATAAACAGGTTGGTTGGCACGCACAGGGTGGCTCTAGGGAGCTGTGCTGTGTGGGATGCCAGGCACCACCTCCAGTGGCTACTGCTGCTTTCTGCCTGGTCCATATGACACCGCACCCCTTGGCAACGCAACAATGCGTGTCTGTTTGTGGTCTCCGAGAAGCCTTTACTTTCGAAACTTGCCCATGTCTTTTTTTTGTTTTTCCAAGGATGGAAACGTGCAGAAACTTTCAGTTGGTTTCATGTGACACATTTTATATGCAAAGCAAGTTACACTCCAAGCACTGAATGCTTCAAAGAGGTCACAGCGACGCGATACTCACTCACTCACTCGCTCGCAGCCTGTAGTGATCAGGACGAAATGTAGTACTCGAGCATAGCTGCAAGTTTGATTAGGACACGAAGCTGTCTTTAGCTGGTTACTCGGGAATCAGTGTCCTGTTTGAGTGGCATCGAAGTAAGAGATTTTAAAGTCATTTGTTCTAGCTGGTTAAAGAAAGTCTCGAATTCAGCGTAACGTACGAGAAAAATGTTTCAAAACAAACGAATCGAATTATATTCCCGGAGGACCTTCGTACACACAAAGCTTTAATGTGCCATCAGATTCATCCCATGGGTTAATTATCAAGTCCATCATGAGGCGAATTGTGTGTCCGTGAGAGGAACACGCTAAACTGTGCACAGCTGTGAGTCACGCGGAGCCAGACTTTGATACTCTAAAACCGCAGTCAAATCTTTTTTAATTTTTTGTGAACAAAGTCATATCTGTAGGACTGACCTTCCAGCCCTTGAGTTGATTGCATATTTTTGTTTTTTGTTTCCATGACTTGCATCCTTTCTCATTAGTGGGGAAAAATAGTACAGAATTAACACCTTCTTCTTCTTTCTTTCCCTAGCTAAAGGAGGTGGATTCGACCAAGATCCTGTCCGCCATGTTTGCATACGTTTGGCCTAAGGATCGACCGGATCTGCGAGCTCGAGTGGCCATCTCGGTCGGCTTGCTTGTCGGAGCGAAGGTAGGTTGACGCCGTTGAACCATGGGAAGATGTTTGTTAATTTGTCATTTCCACCAGCGCGATAGACATTTCATCCATCATGTTGATGCCTGTGATGTCTCGTCTAGCTTCAATTATCTCGAGCCCTTCTGATGTGTTGCTGTGAATCATTTCAAAGAGTAATAGACCAGCGCCTTTTTCCAAAAGGATGATTGTGGCTTTACAAAGAGGAGCATCACTATTTGGCTGCTTATTTGTTTTCCTTGTTGGTTTGGTTTGACTTTATTGTCTGTTCAGATTTCCTGGACAGAAATTTGTCTTTGACACTGGCATAAAAAAATCAGACAATACTGCACACCCACTTACATACCACATAATGAAGCACGTGGAACACACATTTGTCCCCATTAAGAACATCCATAAAACAAATACAATACTATTTATGTGTATGTGTGTATATGTAGGAGTGTTTGTGTGTCAGATTCTGTCCGAGTATCATTATTCACCACACCTATAGTGTCGTCGAATCTTGAATAAAACATTTTAAACTGTTTACAAAGCTATGGGGGTCATCATCGAACGGTCGAATTCGTTCCTGTTGTCTGCCCGTCATAATATTTAATAATATGACCGTACCGGATTTAAATTCCTTCCCAGCTTTTCCTTTCAACCGTATTCGCCGTAACCTTCTTTATTTAGCTCTTTCACCTTGTGTGTCTCATTCAGCAAAAAAAAAAACCCAACTCTGATTCTCTTCTTATTTAAAGATTGTTTAAGATCCATGTTAATCCAGGGTTTGTTGTTTGGGAATATACGAATATTTTTTTTTTTTGTTTGAACCACCTCCTTCTGTAAAAAATGAACGTAAGGAGTAATTCAATGACTCATGATGACTGCCGCAATTAAACTCGCTCTCAAAACCAAGTCTTTGGCCCATGACCGATCCTGCTGGACAACAGGTTTAACATCTGTCTATATTTTGGAACGAGATGAATGATGCTATGGTCTGAACGTCCTAGTGGTGGGCGTAATTTTGGTGCATAAGCACCATATACATTACCGAAACGTTCGTCTAAGGTTTTGCCCAGTCTCGTCGGACAAGTTATGTACTGTTCCAAGTTCGGCAAAAAAAGCGCGGATGTTTCACAGCTGTTAAAGTCTCCACAACGGAACGCTGGGTCATCCGATGAGTTGCGTAACGCCATGTTCAAGCTGGCTGCAAGTGTTATGTTATGATTTGTCACTAATTGGCACCCAAAAGAGGACTGACAGTATCTCGACTCACAAGTTTATTTCTGCCTGTTCTCACTCAGCATGAGCACAAACGAACTGCTGCTGCATGCACTCTCCATTGTTCTCCATCGGTGAGCCCAGCCACAGTAACATCTAGTGTACTGTATAATTGTATTATTATATGTGTCTTTGAAGGATTGTGACTCATGATTTGTGCCTCCAGCATGCCACAGTCCTGCAGGATCAGGTGCAAGGGGAAGGGTGCATTTAATATTTCCCAGCGTGCTCACATCGGAGTTCAGGAAAGGGCATATCTGGAAACGTAGATAAAGATTGACAAGCGTGTCAGAAACCGATAACCCGTTCCGTTTTATCAGCCTGTCTGGGTCCGTGCCACCTAATCATTCTGGGCAGATTCATACGAGGAAAGAAACGTCCGTCAGCAGTCCTTCGTTAAAATCTATATCGTGCTGAGAAATCTTTTAAAAATGAAGCCTTTTTTTTTTTTTTTTTTTTTTTTTTTTTCCACGTTCAACTCGTACAGTGTTATCATCATACGAAGTTGCATTAGTAATTAAAGTTGGTTGCAGTCTAGTCACCCTCAGACATGCTCTTTACTGAAAAGGGCAGCACTATAGACATATGGAAGTGAGACTCAAAAATGAAGTTATTAGTTTTGTGTTGACAGCAAATTCTCTGGGGTTTTTTTTTCACTTCAGTAATTGGTAATTGGGCTTTTCTTTCCTGTTGAAAAAAACTGTTATTTCGAAGCACTATTTCTGTTCATAGCCTTGCATGCATGATTGTGGTTAAAGGCCATATGCTTTGTTTGTTTGGGGGGGGGGGGGGGGG
>JAFFST010029450.1:0-13877 GCA_022414735.1 Noturus placidus
CTTCAAGAAACAGCTAAAGACCCACCTCTTCAGTCAACACCTAACCATCTCATAAAAAAAAATAAAAAAAATGCACTTACACCTCTACTCTGCGCATGTTGCTTCTTCTAGTACTCAATTAATAGATCTTGTATAGTAGCACTACTTGTATTGTTCCCTGCTTGATATCACTTTGCTTGTATCTCTCATTTGTAAGTCGCTTTGGATAAAAGCGTCTGCTAAGTGAATAAATGTAAATGTAAATCAGACAGCAACAATAGTCCCCTCTTCTTTTCATTTCATGTTCAAGGGTATAAAACTAAGCAACATTTTCAGACTGAGGTAGACGTAGTGATATCAGTTCATTTTTAACAGTCGTCCAGTGTGAGCACCTGTGCCATAAGGATTGCTTTGTAAGAATTAAATACTAATGTTGTGTAATTCATTCATTTTCATCAGTGCAATACATTAGCGCCACACTGAAATACAAATCAATGTCCAATCAAACCTCTAAGCCATACTAGTCGCATGGCTGTAATCAGAGAAGCACCTGAAAGTGTCATTTTCCATGAAAATGCAGCAGCATGAAAAGCTTTTATCACCATCATGATTGCTTTTTCTCCTGGAACAAAATCTCCATAATAGGTGATTAACTGGCAGCTAATGCATATTAAGATAACAATTAATTCCAACTTTACACTCACTTGGCCATAGTGATGAGCCCAACATTGTTTTCCGGATTGCTGCGTGTCTTTGAGTGACAAACAATATTGACAGCGTCCTGCTGTGCCTGTAGTCGGGTGGGCAGGAAGTCACCATTCCTCATGTACTCACTGTTGTCTACACTGGAAAGGAGAAAAAAATAAAATAACTAAATAAATAAATAAATAATGTGAAGGAGTATAGAGATTCAGAGCAATACCTAGACATGTATATATATTAAAACCGATTAAACAAACTAAATGCATCAGCCGTTAAGATCAGGCTTCAGCAGAGATTCTAAGAGACGCAATTCTTTATACGGTATCTCACAGAAGTGAGTACACCACTCACATTTTTGTAAATATTTGATTGTATCTTTTCATGTGACAACACTGAAGAAATGACACTTTGCTACAATGTAAAGTAGTGAGTGTGCAGCTTGTGTAACAGTGTAAATTTACTGTTCCCTCAAAATAACTCCACAATTAATGTCTAAACCGCTGACAACAAAAGTGAGTACACAATTAAGTGAAAATGTCCAAATTGAGCCCAAAGTGTCAATATTTTGTGTGGCCACCATTATTTTCCAGCACTGCCTTAACCCTCTTGGGCATGGAGTTCACCAGAGCTTCACAGGTTGCCACTGGAGTCCTCTTCCACTCCTCCATGATGACATCACGGAGCTGGTGGATGTTAGAGACCTTGTGCTCCTCCATCTTCCTTTTGAGGATGCCCCACATATGCTCAATAGGGTTTAGGTCTGGAGACATGCTTGGCCAGTCAATCATCTTCACCCTCAGCTTTAGCAAGGCAGTGGTAGTCTTGTAGATGAGTTTTAGGTCGTTATCATGCTGGAATACTGCCCTGTGGCCGTGTCCGCATGGAGGGGATCATGCTCTGCTTCAGTATGTCACAGTACATGTTGGCATTCATTGTTGGCATTCATTCACTCCCAGTGCCGGCAGCACTCATGCAGCTCCAGACCATAACACTCCCACCACCATGCTCGACTGTAGGCAAGACACACTTGTCTTTGTACTCTCACCTGGTTGCCGCCACACATGATTAACACCATCTGAACCAAATAAGTTTATCTTGGTCTCATCAGACCACAGGACATGGTTCTAGTTTTCTTGTCTTCAGCAAACTGTTTGTGGACTTTCTTGTGCATCATCTTTAGAAGAGACTTCCTTCTGGGACGACAGCTATGCAGACCAATTTGATGCAGTGTGTGGCGTATGGTCTGAGCACTGACAGGCTGACCCCCCCACCCCTTCAACCTCTGCAGCAATGCTGGCAGCACTCATACGTCTATTTCCCAAAGACAACCTCTGGATATGACGATGAGCATGTGCACTCAACTTCTTTGGTCAACCATGGCGAGGCCTGTTCTGAGTGGAACCTGTCCTGTTAAACCGCTGACATTTTCACTTAGTACTCACTTTTGTTGCCAGCGATATTGACTTATTTTGAGGTAACAGCAATTTTACACTGTTACACAAGCTGTACACTCACTACTTTACATTGTAGCAAACTAATTTCTTCAGTGGTGTGACATGAAAAGATATCAAATATGTACAAAAATGTGAGGGGTGTACTCACATTTGTGAGGTACTGTATATGCCAAAGATAAAATGTTATAAATCCTGGATAATGCTGGAGGACTCATGGCCATATCATGGCTCAGAATCCTCACCATTTTCGGCTAAAGGATTTAATAGTTAAATATTAAAAACTTTTAAAATTCTATGTAAAAATTAAAACATTAAAAGGCTATAGCAGGCGCAAAGATTAAACTTTAAGAAGTTTAAACTTTAAAACTGGGATAGCCTTGCTATCCTAGTTTAATGCTAGGTGGTTACTAGGCTACAACTTTAATTCCAGTCTTTCCCAAAAGCCCAAATGCCCTATTCCCATATGGTATCTACATCTGTGCTGCATTCCATGACATCAAAAATTGCAACCCATGAAAATGATACAAATATCCAAATAGAATAAGAAGGTGAAGATTATGAAGGACAGTAGGCAAAGGAAACAAAAATGTAATAAATAAATTATGCCTAGAGCATTTTCTGTTTTTGCTGAATAGACACCTGATCCAAGTGAGAGGAATGATCTAATTTCTTTTGACAACATCTGGAAAGTTGCCATAAACTGCTTTAAAAACACTAAGAAGACAACTTTATAAGTGTGAGCTGGGGTGGATTTATGAGCTCCAATTTAATGGTACCAGTCTCCTTTCAGCTTTCATTTCCTCATATTTACATCCGAGTGTTTGATCAAGGTTTGAGGCCTAGGTTTCGGCAGTGAAGATGGCGTTTATTGCTGACAAGGATAAGCCAATACGAAAAGAGCTGTCCATGGGAGCAAACCAGGCCATTTTGAAGCTGAGAAAAGAAGGAAATTCGATCAGAGCGATTGCACAAGCATTAGGCATAGCCTAATAATACAACTATTTGGAATGCCCTGAAAATGAAAGAAACCACTGGTGTACCAACAGCCAGACATGGAACAGGTCAGCCAAGGAAAATGGCAGCAATTAATATATGATGACAAACATTGTGACAGCCATTAAAAACAACAGTCACTGATCATCACCAACAATCTCCAGAGGGTTGAAGGTATCACAATCCATTGTTTGAAGACTTTAAGAGCAGATTAGTATTCACAAAGAAATACAGAAATGAACCACACAAGTTCTTAAACCAAGATTAACCTATACCAAACTGATGGAAAGGCCAAAGTGTGGAGAAAGAAAAGATCTGCTCATGATCCAAAACATAGAAGCTCTTCTGTGATACATGGTGGAGGTAGTGTCATGGCTTGGGCTTGCATGACTGGAACAGGTTCACCAATCTTTAATGATGTAACTCATGATGGTAATCAACAGTATGAAGTTTACAGAAACAGAAGTGTACAGGAACACTATTGTTTCCAATTTACAGAAAAATTAACTATATAATTGGTAGGATCTTCAGCATGTTGCAAGCAACGATTCAAAACACACTGCCTACACAACAAAGGACGTTATCAGGGTGAAAATTTGAAGGTTTTAGAATGACCAAGTCAATCACCAGACCTTTACTCAACTGAGAAGAATTTCACTTCCTGAAGAAGTCTGAAGGGAGAAACCCCTGAAACAACAACTGAAAGAAGCTGCAGTACAAGCCTGGAAAACCAAAAAACCAACAAACCCTGAAACAGTTTGGTGATTGTCAATGATTATGTTTACATGGACAGCAGTAATCTAATTATTGACCTTACTTTGAGTAAGATAATGTGATTAAGGTGTTTACATGAGACGCTTTTAGAATACTCCTGCCATGTTCCCCTTTTACATGTTATAGATCATAATTAGATTAACGGTACACACGTCATGACTTCTCCGACAACTGCTTGAAGCCGTGGGTGCCGTGGGTCCCAAACCGCATACTTAACATCTATATAGTAGCAGAGATGCATGTATTTTTCCCCACCACAGGCCTATAGTAGTTTAAGTATGCAGTTTGGGACGTAGCCGAACTCTCGTGTTCGCCGTAAAACGGCCGTGTGTGATCGTGTCCCGTCGTAAAATGCGGTGAAAACTCACACGTTCAAAATGTGATTAAGGTGTTTACGTGTGTAATACACGTCCATAACGCAACTAAAACAGGAGTACTCCACCTGTCTTAATTCAATTATTGCTTACTTCAAGTATGACCTCAATTAGATTAAGGTAAGTAAAAATTGCTGTTTACATGTTAGTTTCATAATCAAAGTATAGTTTTAATCGGGTTGAGTGGATTATTGTTGTCCATGTAAATGCACTGAATGAGTCACATGCTTGATGCAGTTATTGCAAGCAAGGCATATACAACCAAATATTAAGTGTTATTTACTTTAATTTACTTCAAGGCTTCCTGAACCTATACTTTTGCTCTCCTAAAAATGAGGTGGTATGAATGAAAAGGTGCCATGTTCCAAGTTGTTTAACACATCTAGATTTAAATATCAGGAAATTAAATCTGAAATTCAGATCTCGTCTCACTCATCTTTTGATCTCAAACCCGAATGTCTTCAGTGTACAACTTAAATAAAAGAACTGGCCTTGCCATTCTAATACTTTTGGAGGGGACTGTAAGTGATAATACGAAATAACTTGTCTTGCTGACATTCCACAACAATAAACGACTAAAATGTATAACGTGTCATTCGTTAATAAATAAAACATTGTAATTGTTGGCAAATTGCTGTGGTGTATGCGGAATAACACCACAGAAATGTTATAAAATCTTCTGACCAATCAGATTTGGTGTAAACCACCAATCAAATTGGGTTTTTTTTTTGTTGCTTATTTGTTTGACTCCATGACCCCTACCCCACCCCTATTCACCTCACCAAGCTCTGCCACCTTGATCCACAGTGGCCTGTGAAATGATTGACAAGAGGCACATTTAAACAAAACAAGTATTCCAGCCCGAAGTCAGTCAATACTTAGACCAAACAGGTCCTTGTGCTCAGGCCAGATGTTAAACCTTTGCAATTTTTCATATTTTACATCTCTTACAGGTGATTTGTACAAGTAAGGAAAACAATCTCTCTCTCTCTCTCTCTCACACACACACACACACACAAAGTATCTCACAAAAGTGAGTACACCCCTCACACTTTTGTAAATATTTCATTATCTTTTCATGTGACAACACTGAAGAAATGACACTTTGCTACAATGTAAGGTAGTGAGTGTACAGCTTGTGCAACAGTGTAAATTTACTGTTCCCTCAAAATAACTCAACACAGACATTAATGTCTAAACCACTGGCAACAAAAGTGAGTACACCCCTAAGTGAAAATGTCCAAATTGGGCCCAAAGTGTCAACATTTTGTGTGACCACCATTATTCTCCAGCACTGCATTAACCCTCTTGGGCATGGAGTTCACCAGAGCTTCACAGGTTGCCACTGGAGTCCTCTTCCACTCCTCCATGACGACATCACGGAGCTGGTGGATGTTAGAGACCTTGGGCTCCTCCACCTTCCGTTTGAGGATGCCCCACAGATGCTCAATAGGGTTTAGATCTGGAGACATGCTTGGCCAGTCAATCACCTTCTTTACCTTCAAGTGGTCATCTTGGAGGTGAGTTTTGGGTCGTTATCATGCTGGAATACTGCATACTGATCATGCTCTGCTTCAGTATATCACACTATATGTTGGCATTCATGGTTCCCTCAATGAACTGTAGCTCCGCAATGCCGGCAGCACTCATGCAGCCCCAGACCATGACACTCCCACCATGCTTGACTGTAGACAAGACACACTTGTCTTTGTACTCCTGACCTGGTTGCCTCCACACACGCTTGACACCATCTGAACCAAATAAATTTATCTTGGACTCATCAGACCACAGGACATGGTTCCAGTAATCAATGTCCTTAGTCTGCTCGTCTTCAGCAAACTGTTTGTGGGCTTTCTTGTGCATCATCCTTAGAAGAGACTTCCTTCTGGGACGACAGCCATGCAGATCAATTTGATGCAGTGTATGGCGTATGGTCTGAGCACTGACAGGCTGACCCCCCACCCCTTCAACCTCTGCAGCAATGCTGGCAGCACTCATACGTCTATTTCCCAAAGACAACCTCTGGATATGAGGCTGAGCATGTGCACTCAACTTCTTTGGTCGACCATGTCGAGGCCTGTTCTGAGGGGAACCTGTCCTGTTAAACTGCTGTATGGTCTTGGCCACCGTGCTGCAGCTCAATGTCAGGGTCTTGGAAATCTTCTTATAGCCTAGGCCATCTTTATGTAGAGCAACAATTCTTTTTTCAGACAGTTCTTTGCCATGAAGTGCCATTTTGAACTTCCAGTGACCAGAATGAGGGAGTGTGAGAGCGATGACACCAAATTTAACACGCTTGCGACCTTGTAACACTAACAAGTCACATGACACCAGGGAGGGAAAATGGCTAATTGGGCCCAATTTGGTCATTTTCACTTAGGGGTGTACTCACTTTTGTTGCCAGCGGTTTAGACATTAATGTCGGTGTGTTGAGTTATTTTTAGGGGACAGCAAATTTACACTGTTACACAAGCTGTACACTCACTACAGTGTTGTCACATGAAAAGAGATCAAATATTTACAAAAACATTAGGGAGTTACTCACTTTTGTGAGATTATATAAATCATCAACTATTGCATTTTTAAATCAGATAAGTAGCCTAGATAGCTCTAATTTTTTAAGGATTAGGATGTTTTTAGGTTAACACACCGAAGCTTGAATTTAATTATACCCCCAAGTGAGTCAGATTCTTCTTCAAACACAAACACGAAACAATGGCTAACTTGATACAGGATCAATAATAATTGCTCCGCTGCAACCTACAGGAAAATGGTTAATAAATAAGCACGAGAATGAATAATAATAATAATAATAATAATAATAATAATAATAATAATAATAATAATAATGACCTGCAGAAGTGGTATAAAGGAATAAAGAACTGTAGGATTGCTTAGCTTAGCCATGGAGCTAGTTTAATCAAGTCACTACTGTCAAGTGCACTTCTGCTTTTATATCACACTATGTTAATAAACACATTTTGTTAATTCTAATAACTGTACAGAAAGTTGGTTTTGGTGATAAAGTTCCTGTTTAATCCAGACGGCTAACATGTTAGCTAGCTTCCCGGTCGGAGAGATAATGACTCAGGAGAATGCCGAGTTCACTGCAATTGTTCGCCTGGATCACATTTCCCGACTCATTACTCTCCAACCGGAATCACACACGCGTCTCTAAGCAACAAACCCAAGAGCATCTCAGCAGCTCATATAAACCCTACAGAGAAAAATTAGCAAATTCTTTTATTTCTTACCAGACCATAGTGCTTTCGAGCACCATCTTGGAAACTTTGTACTCACGAACAACGCAGATGCTGATTGGTCCAAATGACGTTTTCATAGCAACGTAGCCGATTGGCTGAGACTTTCGTCGTATCCTATTATCGCCTCCTCTCGGTGGTACACTGTATTACAGCAAACAGTGTACAGCGATTTGCTGAGATTGACGCCTTTTTATTTAATAAAAGGTGCAATAGTCAATATTTCTTAAAGCCATCAAAATTGTGTATTGTGCACGAAATTGCCAAATGTTGAGTATGAATGCATATTATATATATATATATACATATATATATATGCATATTTTTTTTTCTCTTCCTTTCTTGTCGTTTACCATTTAATCAACTTGATCACCAATACAGAAAAAAAATGTAATCAGAATTAAACATGTGACTTTAGGATAATGTCAAATGAAACCTCTCATGGACCAAAGCTCATCACTATCTGTAAAACTGTAGGTATGCACAGCAAGATGAATATTGAGAATATAAAATGTCTTCCATCCATCCATCCATTGTTTGTACAGCTCATCCTACACAGGGTTGCGGGGAGCCTATCCCAGGGAATACCCTGGACAGGGTGCCAACCCATCACAGCGCATGCGCGCGCGCACGCACACACGGACACACACACACACACACCCTCCAATTTAGAAATGCCAATGAGCCTACAATACATGTCTTTGGACTGGGGTGGAAACCAGAGTACCCAAAGCAAACCCCCAAAGCACAGGAAAACATGCAAACTCAGGGTGGTGGCAGGAATCAAATCCCTAACCCTGGGGTGTGAGGCAAATATTCAAAGTCTCCTATAAACATCTTAACTCTTCAAATTCATTATAAAGAATTTGCAAACACACTAAGCATGACCCATTTACTTAACTGTTGATTTGTCAAATTTCTTTTATTTCCCTCATTTTAAGGAGCTACATAAAGGTGACAAATTAAAGGGAAACAAAAACAGTATAAAGTGTCTTAGCAAGGTTTTGGGCTACCACATTATAAAAAAAACAAAAAACTATCCAATATAATACATACAAACAGAATATAAAAATATGCAGTGTGTATTAAATGAAGAAAAAGTCTGTTACATTGTATTTCGGTACAAATTCCAACTAGGAAACACCTCAGCATTTTCTTACTGTATTGCATAAACCCACAGGCAGAACTTATTATACTTTTTGAAATTAAAAGAAATGAAATACATAAATAAATAGTAATTTTCCCAGGCTGCTTTCCTATAGTGGCTTATTTATTTTGTTGCCACACTAAACTCTGAGATTATTTACTGCAAATCACATATGGCCATGATTGAATTCCGATTCCACAATATTTTTCTCCCACAATGTTCAGAAATCTCACTTCATGAACAATCAAATATCAATATTTAAGGCACTATTAAAATATGTAAACTTTTCAAATCAAGTGCATGTGTGTGTATAAAACAATCTGTTATATCAAGGCTAAGAAAGGCTCTTAAAAATCAAATTGTCAAAAATAAAACAAATACATACCCCAAAAGTAAAATGGTGACATCATATTTTAAGGAAACTCAGACAGCACCATTTTGAGAAACATTTCACAAGGCTTACTAAGATAGCAATAAGAGAAAGCTGAAACAAATAGGTGTATTCTCTAATTTATATTGCATATTTATCACATCAGGCCTCATTTATCAATCTTTTAGCAAAGTTGTGCAGAAATCTTTCCGTAAGCCAAATTGAACTAGAATTGTCCGCCAAATTTACAAAAGCTTTGATCTTTGATTTGTAAAGTGAAAATCGTTTTACTGACTCATCTTATTTGCATTTAGTGACTCCCACAAACTCCAGGAAAAGTCAAGTGCACAGAGACGTCAAGTGCACAAACGTGGAAATTATTTATATACAAATATAATAAAATATTTAATAATAATAATAATGATAATAATAATAATAAACAAGAGCTAAATCTTCCATCGGCAGAGGCAGTTGTTAAGTTAAATATTTCACAAAATTTTCCTGATGGTGCTCTTAGTCCCTGACATAGTGAACTAGCATGTGGTTGTTAAACCCTGTAAACCGAATAAAAAATAAACAATTTAAGCCAATCATATATTCCAAATATAAAACTGCACTAATCCATGCAAATATGATATGATTTGAAGTCTATCAAGTCGAGTTTTACGGGTTAGTCTTCTTATAAGTAAATTTACACACACTCAGGAGCACGAGTAGGATACCAATGTGTTTATGAAATCCTAACAATTTACTAACAAGCTTGATAAACGAGGCCCACTGTACCTGATTTTACACAGCACATAATATATTCATTTGCCTATTAAACTATGCCCAACTAGAGATAGCTTTATAAATAATGATTAAAGAAAATACATCATGTAAATTAATTAATGGCAACATAATTCATTTAACAAACACCAAATCACACACCCCATTTTGATCTCAATTAACATAGCCAGAAAGCTTTAGTTTTTATTATTTGCATACAATTATCTAAATAAAAAAAAAATGCTGAAGCAAAATGTACGCAAAGGAATATTTATGCACATTTTATCTGGCAGGCATTGCTATAATATACTGATAGGTTACAGTATTGTATAAGTCTCAATATTTCTACAACTATTTTCCAACACTAACTCTGAGTCTTCTGCTTAAAATTAAACAAGATCTGCTGTAGCGCTATAATCTCACTATCGATTTAAATGATGACTCAATACCTTAGCTTGTACAGTATGTTCTGTATTTTACTGATCTAATGCAGCTGATTAGATCTTACAATTTTTTTTTACTGGATCTTTAAAACTGTAAAATGTTACAATTTTTAACAAATGTTTAAATTGTTCCACATTTATTTATTGTTAAGAAGCATCAATGAAATTTTCATTTTTTTTTTTTTTGAAATGCAGCTACTATTTTGCGACCAATTTGTTATCTTGTCATGCATATCGTGAATCGGAAACCGTGAGGAGATATTTTCCGCCCTACTCTGCGCTCTACAACTACATATTGTACACCTCCCTTAATACTGCACCTCTCCAGAACATTTAACAGCGAGCAGACTAAATATTGGTCACATTGGCAAATGTACGTTGCCTTTTTCATAGTTATAACTAGTCTGCATTTCCAGTTCCTGCAAATTTCAAACAAAATGTAATACTAATCACTTAAAAAAAAAAAAAAAAAACTCAATCATCAACTTCATTAATGGAACTGTTCAATCGCAGCAGTCCGTTTCCCCTCTCCTTATTCCTAGCAAGGGAACCTTTACAGCTCAGTGTTAATCCATGTTCATGAAAAACAAACAAAAACTTTCTATATAATTCTGCATGCAGTGTATAGAAGCACAAAATAACAGTATTTCAAAGAGTTCATATTTGGCGTTTGTGATTGCTAACACACATCGTACTTTGCATAATGTCTTTTAGCAGCTACCTTGGATTCAGAAATCACCCAAGGAACACCTCTGTACAGCTCGTGTGTGCTTTGCTGCAGTGTAAAGTACTTTCTGTATCCTTTATCTTTGTTTTTCCTCATACTTTATTTCTGCTGATGTCCGTCCAAAAAACCTTTGCCCGTCTCCCTTAAAGCCGTACATCACTGTTCCTAAGAGAAAACAAAACATGATATGCTGATCTTTATCATTTCAGTCTTTCCATTTCATTAATTAATATGCATTTCCTTAATAAAAGAATAAAACAACCACACAAGGCAAATAGTAACCCTGTGTATCTGTTTCCCACCTCTATGTTTAGGGGCCCAATAATGTCATGCTGGAACCTTATTGTATTTGTTAGATTATTATTATTTTTTTTTTTTGTGCAGCCAAATATGTAAAGCATAGACACACAAAGTTAAATGGGTGGGCACTGTATCTCACCCACTACTCAGAAAAATGAAAGGACAGGGTTCCTCCTCTTGGTGGTGCTATCACTACAAACACAATAATTAGAATCATACCATTTCCATTTCTGTTTGAATTTAAATGCAAAAATCTGAATTGGAATGATATTGTTTGGAATTTGCATCGTATCATCTGAAATTTTCAATCTGAATTTTCAACTCAAGTATGATCGATTTCTAAAAGCATTCAGTCTCTACTCTGTACAACCTTGGTGAGAGGAAAAGTATCTCAGAACGCACAACACGTCGCACCTACAACAGCAAAAGATTACCCCGGGTCAGTTCGAATCAGTCTGGCCATCCTCCTCTGACCTCTCTCACCAACAAGGCGTTTGTTCCACTCACACTGGAGGTTTTTTGTTTTTTTTACACCAGTCTGTGCAAACTCTAGAGACTGCTCTGTGTAAAAATTCCAGATCAACGGTTTCTGAAATACTCGAACCAGCCCATCTGGCACAAACCACTAATAAACATGCCACAGTTGGCATCACTGAGACAGCATTTTTCTCATGTGGATGTTTGATGTGAACATTCACAGAAGCTCTTGACAGCCACGTGATCTTCAGTACATTTTTCAATCAAGAAATATGCAGTATTAGCTGGTCCCAAAGGTTAAAAAGAAGTTTGAATGACTTAACATCAATTAAACCATTACTGTCCCCAAAAACAAACACCACAAGGGTAATTTCTCTAAAACTGGAAAAAACTGACTCTTCATGTGCAACAAAATGGGTCACAAATGCACTTAATAGGTTACTTACTAGTTTCCCCAATTAGATTATTATTAGAATAAACATTTTTTCCATACATGTATGGCGGCACCAATGTGAACATCATGTGCACAATGACACCGCTCACCTGCTCACAAATCCGAAGATGCAGAAGAACAAATAAAGCCTGAGTCCCTTGTGAACATGGCTACGAGAAGCAATCGTGTTCTGAGTATGAAGCTTACCTTACTAGAGCAATTTAGCTTTTACTATTCCACTCTGAAAAACATTAAGAGGTAGATTATACAGAGACAGCATATGTTTTACTGAAAAATAACACACACACACACACACACACACACACAGTGTGTTGTATCAGCTAAGTCTCTTGCAAAAGGGCTAGTAATGAGGTCCGGGAAAGGATCGTTTTCTGGGAGAATAAATGCAAAAAAGTAGTACAGTGTTTCCAAGGAACATTTCTATTATTCATGTAGGAGGCCTAAGAAATTATTCATGATCCACAGGAAGGCAGTCCTACATTTCTTGTCATCTTACAGATTCATTGAATTGTACACATCAAATATCAGTGTCACCCACAACTTACCTTCACTTCCTGGTGTCTCTGAGGTGGGGGACACAGCACTGTCGCTATCCTCATCTGGCTGAGTTTGTTCTGCATTTGTCTGCGCTACATTAACTGACTGCTGACCAGGCTGTGTTTGCCCAGTCACTGCAGTGCTTGCCTTGCGTTGCCCTGTGAGGACTCCTCGCATCTTCTTAGGAGGGAATGTTTTTACTAGGGAGGAGAAACAACAATTTCCTCTGTTTAGGGATCCAAACATGTAGTGCTGAAACGCTATTGTTTTTCTTATTAGGATTCTCTGCCAAAACAAATCAAGTAGACCAACCTGTAAGTGGCACAGACAAGAAATTGTGTCAATATGTCATAACCCTTCCTCCTACTCAGGCAAGTGAGATGAGCCCAATTGTGAACTGTGCGTCCTATCGGAAAAATTCTTTTCCCTCTAATTCCATGGCTTAAGCCAAATTTATTTAGGCCCCGCCCACTAAAGTCCCACCAGAGTCATTTGCTTTCATCTAGTTGTTGCTTACATGTTTATGGGCGGCTGTGGCTCAGTTGGTAGAGCGGGTTGTCCGCTAATCCACTAACCGCGGGGTTGGCGGTTCGAATCCCGGCCCGGGTGACTCCACATGCCGAAGTGTCCTTGGGCAAGACACTGAACCCTAAGTTGCCCCCAATGGCAAGCTGGCAGCTCTGCTACCATTGGTGTGTGAATGTGATCTCATTAGTAAGTCGCTTGTAAATGTAAAAATGATATTTCTGTAAAGCTGCTTTGAGACAATGTACCATTGTAAAAAAGCGCTATACAAATTGATAATTATTATTATTAATTATAATTATTAATTATTATTATTAATTTAAACCATGATGGATTTTTTCTTGCTAAATTTACTTTTGTTAACTAGTCCTAAGATTTTTGGTGGACTTTTACACAGTAGCTTTGTTGCTTCAATCTACTCAGCAGTGTAAAACACAATAATTATCAAAAACAGTTTGAAACGTGTAAATAAAATGGCTGATACGGCAAAGTAGGTGGAACCTACTTTACTCAAACAACTGTAACAGCGGTGTTCATAGGTGGGGTGGAACTAAGGTCAGATAAGTGTTTCTCAGGAACCACGAATGTTATCA
>JAFFST010029450.1:21680-37099 GCA_022414735.1 Noturus placidus
TCAAAAAATAATTGGACACACTAACAATTATAAATATAAGGATTATTTTTAATACTTGGATGCAAATCATTTTCAGTCAAGGAGTCTGGAACCCATGGACATCATCAAATGCTGAGTTTCCTCCACTGAGATTCTTTTCCAGGCCTTTACTGCAGCCACCTTCAGTTGGTGTTTGTTTGTGGGTCTTTCTGCAGTGTCTTGATTGTAGATTTTGACAATGATGTGCCTACCTCCTCCAGAGTGTTCTTGACTTGGCTAGTTGTTGTGAATGAATTTTCTCCACCAGGAATTCTGTGATCATCCCCTTCAGTTGTCTTAAGTGGTCTTCCAGGCCTGATGTTGCTGAGCTCGCCAGTGCATTCCTTATTTTTTAGCAATGCACCAAATTGTTGATTTTGGCCACTCCCCAAGTTTCTGCTATCTCTCAGATAGATTAATGTTTTTGGCCACATTACTCTCTCTCTGTACCCATACTTGTTGATCCTGTTTTGAATAATTTTAGCCAGCTGGTCCCAAGGTAATTTAAAGTGGATGCATGTAGTCAATTACCCTCAATTTCAAGCAGGTCCTCCTAGCAGAGCAACCACATGGTGTAGTTCCTCACATTAACTTTGGACCAACTGTGACAATCAGGATAATCTTACAGTCCCCTCAAATCTATTGGAACGGTAAGGCCAATTCAGTTGTTTTTGCTGTAGACTGAAGACATTTGGGTTTGAGATGAAAGATGAATAGGAGAAGAGAGTTTAGAATTTCAGCTTTTATTTCCTGGTAGATGTGTTAAACCACAAAACATAGCACAGTTTGTGCCAGACATGTTGGTGACAACGCAATGAAATTCATACATTTGGCTAAATGTCCAAATAAGTTTGGGGCCACTGTATAAAGCTTTGAAGTACTAATTATGTTACCCCACCTTTCTATGTAAATCTCCTAATGTGAGAATAGGACTTTAGGAGATAAAAGTGTTCGCCCTATCTTCCCAAGTTCAAATCTTGACGATTTCACAGTTATCTGTGGATAGGAGTCAAGAGAGTAAAAGTGGCCACTCTTTTGGGTGGGACTAATATCATTACTTTCTCTCCTGTTAATTACAGTAATACTAGCCTATCTTCAGCATTTGTGAGCTCATGTATGCAGAAGAGGGTAGATAGCACTTAGTGTTAGCATTCATCCTCCCTATTTAATTGTCGTATTTTTAGGGGAAAGCTAGCTTGTAAGCGAGAATTGGCAGGTGACCAAATTGGGAGGGGAAAAAAATGAATACGGCTTTAAATACATGTTCTTTCCTCTCACCAGGCAGTCTCGTTGGATGGTCTTGCAGAGTGCATTGTAGTGATCTGTCTCCAGTAGTAAACCCTCAGGCAGGTCCTGAATCAAGTCCAAGTCTTTATAGGTGGGAAGGCTCTTCATTCTCTCCTTTGGTGAAGCACGACGTTTATACGTGGAGCCTTTCAGGTCATATTTGAGGTGCATGGGCACAGCACACGGCAGCAGGTTGTTCATTACCACAAAGCGGATGTTCTTCCCTCCAGCCTGAATGCAGTAGAGCCCATAGAACTTTGGCAGCAGTGTACGCTTGTTCTGGTTCAGGTTCTGGAAGAAAAAACATTTTTTGTAAATTAGTGAATTATATGTATTTAAAAAAACTCTGATTGCACAGGAATATGCCAACCAATCAAACAATCAATCAACCATATGCAAATCCATATTTCAATTATGCATAATATTGTCAAATTCCAAATAGCCTCACTGCAACTGAATATCACTGAAAAATGCTGCCTCACCAAGTAGCCTGGTGCTCTCACAATAAAGTCTGTCCCATTTGGAAGAGCTTAAGTTTTTCTTATTTTCAATATAACAAGTTTGATGGTACAGTAGCTTCACATGTATCTTTCTTAGCGAAGGCAATCCAATCATTTAGTTTGCTGTTAGAATTCCATGTAAGTGTCAAAAACATTTTTTAATTTACTTGTGTTGATGATAGTTTAAAAGGTAAGAGAAGTACATGGAATTTTAATAATGGCACCTCTACTGAAGCAGAGCAAATGGAAACTTTGGAACGGCAAGGTCAATTAATTTGTTTTTGCTGTAGACTAAAGATATTTGGGTTTGCACTAAGAAGAGGACTACGAGAAGAGATTTAAAAATTTTAGATTTATTTCCTGGTATATTTAAGTAGATGTGTCAAACGACAAAGAACATTTACAGTAGTCTCTATAGCTCTGAACATCTCCTCTTGGTTTTAGTCTTCAATTTCAGCTGTGAACACTGCATTGTTGTTAAAAAAAGATAAGCCAAGATGAACTTCAGAGAGCTGTCTATGGGAGAAAAGCAAGTCATTTTTGCAGCTTTGAAAAGAGGTCAAATCAATCAGAGGCACTGCACACACACTGGGCATAATCAATACAACAATTTAAAATGTCCTGAAAAAGAGCAACAGACACTGAATGGCTTGCCCATGGAAAACAACAGCTGGTTACAGAAACATTGTGAGAGCTGTGAGTAAAAACAACAAGATTCAAGCCACAGTAAGAATCAGAAAGCCAGATTGGAATTTGCAAAGAAATACAGAAATGAGCCACATACGTTATGGAACCAAGATTAACCTCTACCAAAGTGATGGAAAGGCCAAAGGGTGGAGAAAGAAAGGATCTGCCTATGATGCAAAACATAAAAGCTCATCTGTGAAACATAGCGTTATGGCCAAGTCAATCAACCAGACTCGACCCAGTTGAGCAGCATTTCACCTCTTGAAAACAAGACTGAAGGGAGAAACCCCACCAAAACAAACAACAAATTAAAGAGGCTGTGGTAAAAGCCTGGGAAAGCATCACAAAAGAAAGGAGTTGCAGGCTTGATGCAGTTATTGCAAGCAAGGGCTATGCAACCAAATATTGTTATTTATTTTAATTTACTTCAAGACTTTTGTTTGTCTAAAGATTGGGTGGTCTGATACAAAAGGTTAAATGTTTTATGTTGTTTAGCACATCTAGATGTAAATACCAGGAAATAAAAGCTGAAATCCATATCCCTCTTTTGATCTCAAACCCAAATGTCTTTGGTGCATAGCACAAACAACTGAAATGACCTTGCCGTTCAATTAGTTTCAGAGAGGACTGTATCTCTCCCAAATTCCATAAGCATTGATGATAGCAAGATAGTAAAAATAGTTTCAAAGCATTGCAGACTAACAGAAAAACATAAGTCAGACACATTTTTCTCACCATAAAGTACCCAGGCAGTAATTTTTGGAGGAACTCTGCTTCCTTGTGCTGGACAGTTTTAATGATGAACTCATCATCACTGGAGACATAAAAGAGAGACCCACTCGCCCCAGGGTTTGACAGCTCTATCAAGGGATCATTGCACAGAGAATTCTGCAGAACACACAAGGACATTAACAAAAAAATTAATTTGCATTGTACAGACAGGTATGCTTCCTCACAACACCAGTATACAGCATAATGCACAAAACTGTGGCAGAAATTATTTTAAAAAGTTCCGTATTTTTTCAAATAATCTTTCAGTTGCAATATTTACATAAACAATAATTCATATTATCATATTTATAACTGGATGTGATTTTGAGAAGTCAGATTGGAGGTTTTTTTTGTGGCACTTAGAAATTTGTGACCAATTAACATGGACAAAAAACAAGCAAGAAGGCATGTTCAGTTTTCTTTTGGTTAAATGTGTCAATGTACTATACAACTGCACTGTAATTTGGTGTAAGTAGAATTAGGACAGGCTCCAGAATTATTAGTACAGTAAAAGAAAATGGCTTTGTGGATAAAATGAGATTAATCTAACAGTGAAATTAATTATGAAGCTTTATGAAGATGCTGATTTCATTTTCCAGCAGGACTTGGCACCTGTCCTCAGTGCCAAAACTACTAGTAACTGGTTTGCTGACCGTGGTATCATTGTGCTTGATTGGCCAGCCAACTCGCCTGACCTGAACCCCATAGAGAATCTCTGAGAGACACCAGACCCAACAATACAGACGAGCTGAAGGCTACTATCAGAGAAACCTAGGCTTCCAGAACACCTCAGCAGTGTCACAGGCTCCATGCCACGCCACATTGATGCAGTAATTCATACAAAAGGAGCCTCGACCAAGTACTGAATACATGAATTAACATACCTTTTAGAAGGTCGACATTTCTGTATTATAAATTATTTATTCTAATATTTTGAGATATTGGATTTTATGAACTGTAAGCCATAATCATCAAGATTAAAACAAAAAAGGCTTGAAATTTCACTTGAATTAAATTACAGGAAAATATTAACTTTTCACTATATTCTGTAAGCTAAATAACCACAAAGATCTTTTTTTTTGCTAATAATTCTGCCATGACTACATCACACATTAATAAATGCTGTAAGCACTATTTAAAACAAAATTGTTGCACTGATGGAAGCAAGTGAAGTAAGTGGAGAACATTACGAGGTAGTCAGCAGACTGAATCCCAAACATCTCTCTAAAGTAGCGGAAGGCCATTGGAGCGTAGGTCTTAAACCTGAAGTCGACATGGCAGTGTCCAGGGGTTAAATTACTTCCCTCGCTTATTGTGAAACACAGAGAGAGAGAGAGAGAGAGAGAGAGAGAAATAAGGAACTGTTACAAAGCAAATTCACTGAATAAATGTGCATCCAGTACTGTACAAATTGCTGTAATATTATTGGAATCATCATTATCATCACTTCATAAACACTACACATACAATCCCACCTGGGAAAGAAAATGCTCTCCACTACTTCAAAGTCCTGCATGAGAACATCTCTCTCTGGCTTCTGGCTCAAGCTGCCCACTGTGTAGTTGATGCCCAGCTGGATCGCACCTTTCAGGTCAGATGAAGTTGTCTAACAAGATAAGATGGATGAAATACATACTAGTGAGATGATCTAAGCTTTATTCCATACAATATATATACACTGTTCATGGACTTTTGTAACAGTAACAAAGCACTAAATAACCATCACTGCACATTGTTACAAAATGATCTCTGCTCAGGACAAACAGGGGACTCATGAACAACTATCACAAAATATAAAAACAGCCATTGATCCTCCAGATAACAAGAACTATGTATTAAAGGATCAAGAGTATGTCAACTTTTGAACTGGTTCATTTGTGTAAATTCAGTTATTATTGAGTCTTGAACTATATGTAAACATCTGTTATGTGAAATATCTTATTCACGGCAGTACAAAATAAAACAAAAATTACATGCAATTTTTATGATTCCTCTTATTAATATCATTTTTTAATTAGTAAGATTAGACAGATTCTGCAAGGCATGTGACCTCATATATTTGGTAAAAGCCAGCAAGTCTTGAGAGAAAAAAAAACAGCTGTTTCCCAATTTCTGAACTGGTACATGGATTCTACGGTGTTAAACATTTAACTAGTTTTAAAAAAAAAAAAAACACCTTTGTGTAACTTGGTTCAGCGCCACTGTGTATGGGTTTACATGAGATCTCAAAGCTTTCTTGCCTTTTTGTATGTAGTCTCTCCTGTGGGGTCAATCCCACGATGACCGATGGTTCTCTTATTGGTCTGCAATGAACTCACAGAGGTCTGGCCCTGGAAAGTGCAGTTATAAGAGTAAAATATTTTTCACTGTTCCGAGAACGCAACTACACAATTTAAATGACAAACAATGGGGTTGTGAAAGTACTCTAAAGCAGAAACTGAAAATGAATCTTACTTCAACAGATGCCATCCGAAGAGTTCCAGGAGCTCCTTTATGGGCGTAGAGAAAAATTTCACCAACACATATAAGCATATAGGAACACCTGTACACCTGCTCATTTATACAATTAGCCTAACATGGCAGCAGCACAAGGTATAAAATCATGCAGATACCACTCTTCAGTTAATGTTCACATCAAACATCAGTATGAGGCAAAAAATGGGATCTAAGTGACTTTGACCATGGCATGGTTGTTGGTGACAGACTGCTGATCTCTTCAAACACAACACTAAATAGTGTGTAGAGCTTACACAGAATGTTGTGGGGGGAAAAAAATGCAGGGAGTGGTGGAAAATGCCTTGTTGATGAGCGAGGTCGGAGGAGAATGGCCAGACTGGTTGAAGCTGACAGGATAGGTACTGTAGCTAAAAATAACTACTCTTTATAACCGCTGAGTAGAAAAGCATTTCAGCATGCACAAAACTTCAAATCTTGAGGCGTATGGGCCTTTTTTTCTTATGTCTCTTGCTTAGCCCTCAAACAAATTCTGTCCAACTGATTTTAATCTATAAAATGTTCATCTTAGAAGCAGACAATCATTGGGAGGTAAACACACAAACAATAAACAAACAACAGTTCCCATTGGGTAAAGTGTTGCACTGACAGTTAATGCACTACATGCACAAACACCTGCCCTGTTGTCTTTGATTCTCTGGGTTTTTTTCCCCTCCTTGTAGAACCACAACACATCTGCACACACTAAAAATATCAGCAGAAAAGCACTATAGGGACCTTGCACACAGGCATACTGACACATGCCCATGCATTTGTACCTCTCAGAGGAAACAACCTCCTCCATAAGAGAGTAACCACATCTGAGGGACAAACATCAAACTATTCATAATTATATTTCTAATTGCTCTAATGTAATCCACTACAAACCTTCTGAAAATTACTCTTTAAAGAAATCTTCAGAGTAAAAAATGTATATAAAAGCAACCCATAGAGAGGAGCAGAAGTAATGCTTCAGTAACACATACAGAAAATGCCTTCATGGAAGTGTGTGTTTTGTAAGCACCAAGCTAAAGTTAGTGATCATCAGTTTATGATGTATTTCACATCTCAAAATAGCAAACTGTATGCTTAGTGTTACAGATTTCACCAACTAACCTGTCTATGTTGATTGATCTAAAGTAAATACTACAAAACTCTTTAGTAGTACAGCGGCCACGTTGAACTCAGATGCTGAGGTGACTGCCCTGAAATTCCGAGTTGAGGGGGCGTTTTCTTTGTTTTTTCCTAGTCCGAGGATGGAAATTCCAAGTTAAGAGCGTAGTCGAATGCAGCATTAATCCTAGGAGTAAATCTAAAGCATTAAATGTGCCCAAACACAAACCTTAGAGCTGAGTAGGTGAAAGGGAAAAAAACAGGAAGTGTATATTTAAGTTAACCAGACTAGTAAGAATGAGAAAATCACCAGAGGATGGTGGAGGAGATTATGGCATCGTATCATGAAGTCTTGTGCACCACAGAATAGTATGCAATATCATACTGCTGTGCATGGATTGCAGCATTAAAAAAATAAGTAAATAAAAACCCAAAACAGAATGGCTTAAATTGTTAATTCTGTAAATGAGAACTCCAAAAGAGCAGTTATGGGGATGGCAACAACCTGGGATCCAGCACTCCTGCAAGTATAAGAGCCAAATCCAATCATACTACATATAGACAGGAGAAACATTGAGTAACTGGCCTAGGAACAGAAGATATGTACAGCTGAAATGTGCAGGTATTTAAATTTACTATCCTCATTTTGCATTGTGCCATTTTACAGAGCAAGGACACATGAATAGTGCAGCCAAATACAATGTGCCCATAAAGGTTGTGGCTCAATCAGCCGGAACATTTAATTACTACTTAAATCTGTGTTGAAAGACAATAAAATTGTTACTGACCTGGTGTTTATTAGAACTGTATTTTCTATTTGTCTCAGTTCATCCACTTTTCAACAACCCTTAACAGTTAGAGACCCCGCTGAAGCACTGAGGAAAAAGCCTCATCCATTTAAGACTGCACTTAAGGCTTAAAAAACTGAAGACAAACATGTTACTTTTCACACATACCAACCCAGATCATTATACTGAAGAAGTGAAGTACAAAAATATAGTTGGGAATAGTTTTCAATGAAGTTAAATCAGCCAATGTTTCTGCACGTGCAGGTAAAGACCAGACCTGTGATTTATTTTTTCTCTCCAATGTTGATACTTACTAGTGGAGTTCGCTCCCTCGGTGGAGACTGGATTAGCTGTAGCCATCCTCTGGAGGAAGTTTCATAGGACAAGTTCACTCTCTAGAATCTGAAGCAGAAACATTTTCATTACAATGTCTTGCATAAGTATACAGTTCTATTTGAAAGTATTGGAACAGAAATAACAATTCTATTGTTTCCACTATGTGTTGAGGATATTTGGGTTTGAGATCAAAAGATCAATATGAGACAATAGATCAGAATTGCAGCTTTCATTTCCTTTCATTTCCATATACATCTAGTTGTGTTAAACAACTTAGAACATGACACCTTTTGTTTGAAGTCATCCATTTTTTCAAGTGATGAAAAAAGTATTGGAACACATGACTGATATGTGTTTCTTGCACCCAGATGTGCCCTGTTAAATGGATTGTTTAAGGAATTAATACCTCTGAATGTCTACTCTTGGTTTGAGCCCTGGGTATCCTCTGTGAAATCTGCATTTGTTAAAAGGATAAACCAACATGAAGACAACAGAGCTGTCAATGTGAGAAAAGCAAGCCATTTTGAAGCTGAAAAAAGAGAGAATATCAAACAGAGTCAGAGAACAAGCAATGGGCAAAGGCAATACAATGATTTGGAATGTCCTGAAATAGGAAGAAACCATTGGTGTATTAACAACCAGACATAGAACAAGTCAGCCAAGGAAAACAACAGTAGAGCTGTGAAGAAAACCATTAGTGACATCAACAACAACTTCCACAAGGCAAAGGTATCACAATCCACCGTTTGGAGAAGACCGTGAGTAGAAATATAGAGGCCATACCACAAGATGGAAACCACTCATCAGCAGTAAGAATCAGAAAGCCAGATTGGAATTCGCAGAGAAATACAGAAATGAGCCGCAAAAGTTCTTCAACCCAAATTACCCTCTACCAAAGTGATGGAAAGACCAAAGTGTGGAGAAAGAAGATCTGATCATAAGCCAAAACATACTAGCTCATCAGCCAAGCATGGTGGAGGTAGAGTTATGGCTTGGGCTTGCATGGCTGCTACTGTAACAGACTCACTAAACTTTGTTAGTGATGTAATTCATGATCGTAGCAGCATGCATTTCTGTATCCCAAATTACACAGAAATGCAACCAATATAATTGGGAGGAACTTCACTATGCTGCAAGAAAATTATCCAAAAATCACTGCCAAATCAAGAAAGGACTTCATGAGAGGGAAAATGTGGAAGGTTAAGACTGGCCACGACAATCACCAGACCTTAAACCAGTTGATCAGCATTTCACCTCCTGAAGAGGAAACTGAAGGGAGAAACCCCCCACAACAAACAACAGCTGAATGAAGCTGCAGTTTAAGACTGGAAAAGCAACACAAAAGAAATATGCAACAGTTTGGTGATGTCAGTGGGTCACCAGTTTGATGAAGTTATTGCAAGCAAGGGATATGCAACCAAAAACTAAGTGTAATTTTCTTTAAGACTCTCTGTTCCATTACTTTTTCTCACCTAAAAATTGAGTGATTTGATAAAAAAGATGCCATGTTGTTTAACACATCTAGATGTAAATATCAGGAAAGCTGGAATTCTAATCTATCATATTGCAATATTTTGATCTACCCACATGTATTCAGTGTATTGCAAAAACTAAATATTTGGCCTTGCTGTTCCAGTACTTTCAAGGGTGACTGTAGTTCTAGTGCAAAAAGTTGCCATCAGAACATCCACCGACGAAGGTACAACCGACATGGTGCTGGCATGCATAGTCCCCTATGTATAGAGACTTTTGCGACACACTGTATTAGTGATGATCAGTTTATGATGTACAGTGCCTTCCACTAATATTGCCAGCCTTGGTAAATATGAGCAAAGAAGCCTGTGAAATATTGTCTACTGTTTAACCTTTCGATATTTTGTTTTTTTAAATTTCACAAAAAATAATCTGCTCTCATGGATTTCAAACAATTGCAAACAACATGGACTTCTGCAAAAAATAAATCTTTTTTAAATGTGTGTGCCACAATTATTGGCACCCCTATGAATTTGTGTGAAAAATATATTTGAAGTATATTCCAACTGATATTTTAAATTGTTTAGTATACGGTAACTACGAACAGGAAATTGTTCAACCATGATTTCCTGTTTCACGGGGGTATAAATATGAGGTAACACATAGGCCAAAGTCCGTCCCTTAATTCTTCATAACAATGGGTAAGAGCAAGGCATATAGCTAAGATGTGTAGCAAAAGGTTGTTGAGCTTCAAAAAATGGGAAGTGACTATAAGAATATAATAAAAGCATTGAAAATGGCCATTTCCACTATCAGGGCAATAATTAAGTAGTTACAGTCAACTGGAAATGTTATGAATCAACCTGGCATTGGACGTGTGTCTATATTGTCTCAACACTGTGAAGAGGATGGTTCAAGTGGCCAAAAGATCTCCAAGGATCACAGCTGGAGAAGAGCAGAAGTTACGTCACGTCTTGGGGTCAGAAAGTCTCACAAACTCCAATCTGAAGTCACCTACATCACCACAAGTTATTTTAAAGAGTTTCAAGAAAAAAAAACTGTCTACTCTCATCCAAAAACAAACTCAAGTGTCTTCAGTTTGCCAGACACTACTGGAACTTCAAAGGGTTCTATGGTCAGATAAAAACCAAATTAGAGATTTTTGGCAATAAACACCAGAGGTGATTTTGATCAACACAGAGAGGTAGCCATATGGAAAAGTACCTCATGCCCACGGTTAAATATGGTGGTGGCTCTTTAATGTTCTGGGGCTGTTTTTCTGCCTTAGGACCTGGACATTTTGTTAGGATACATGACATCATGGACTCCATCAAATATCAACAGATATTATATGAGAACCAGACTGCCTCTGGCAGAAAGCTTAAAATGGTCTGTGGTTGGATCTTCCAGCAAGACAATGATCCAAAACATACATCAAAATCAACACAAAAATGTTTTATTGACCACAAAATCAAGGTGTTGCCATGACCATCCCAGTCTCCTGACTTGAAACCCATAGAAAACCGGTGGGGTGAACTGAAGAAGAGAGTCTACCAGTGTGGACCTCAAAATTCGAAGGATCTGGAGACATTCTGTATGAAGGAATGGTCTCAGATCCCTTGCCATGTATTCTCCAACCTCATCAGGCATTGTAGGAGAAGACTAAGAGCTGTTATCTTAGCAAATGGAGGTAACACAAAGTATCGACTAAAAGGGTGCCAATAATTGTGGCACACATTTAAATAAATTTAATTTTTTAGATAAACCGGTGTTGTGTTTGCAATTGTTTGATATCCATGAAATGAGAGTATCAAAAGGTTAAAAAATAAATATTTTCACAGCCTTCTTTGGTCATATTTACCAAGGGTGCCAATATTAGTGTAGGGCACTGTATTTACCGTCTCAAAACAGCAAACTCTGTGTTTAACCAGTTACCTTGTCTATGTTGACTGAGCTAAAGTAAATACTACTATAAACTCTTTTTAAAGTAGTAGAGGAGCAGTAATGCTGAAGTAATGCTGCATTCAACTTAACTTAGAAACGTAACTCTGAACTTGGAATTACATAATTTTCGAGCTTGGTGTGTTCAAGCTACAAAATGAGAAAAAAACATACAAAAAACACTTCCATGAAATTGTCTGTTTTGTAAACAACCAGTTAGCAAGCTATTATTAGTGATCATCAGTTTATGACTTAACTAGTTTACCTTCTTAAAACAGCAAACTGTATGCTCAGTGTTACACATTTAACTAACTAGCGTGTCTATGTTGATTGATCTAAAGTAACTATTACTATGAACTCTTTTGTAATATACTGTGTTGTGTTGTAATATACTGTTTATTTCATATTCACAGCGAGTTGAGGGTCTGGTTTTTCCTAGTCTGAGGATGGAAATTCTTTAGTCGAACACAGCATTAATCCTAGGAGGAAATCCTAAGAATTAAATGTGACAACTGTATATGTACTTTTAAGGCACTGCAAGCTCCACTGAACCCAAACACAGAGCTTACAGATGAAGGGGGTTAACAAAAAAAAACAAAAAAAAAAAAAAAAAACAGGGAGGGTATATTTTGGTTAACCAGACTAATCAGAATGAGAATACCACCAGAATATGGTGCAGGAGATTAATCCGCCATATTTACATTTACTCATTTAGCAGACGCTTTTATCCAAAGCGACTTACAAGTGAGAGCACACTCACACACCAATGGTAGCAGAGCTGCATGCAAGGTGCTAGCTTGCCATTGGGGGCAACTTAGGGTTCAGTGTCTTGCCCAAGGACACTTCGGCATGGGATCACCCGGGCCGGGATTCGAACCACCAACCCTACGATTAGTGGATTAGTGGACAACACGCTCAACCCGCTCTTGTGATGTCTTGTGCACCAGAGAATAGTATGCAATATCAAAATGTTGTGTGTTACTTTAAGATGGTATGTTCCATTACTTTTGCTCACCTCGAGTGGTCTGCCACAAAGGGCGCGATGTTGTAAGTTCTTTAACACATCTAGATGTAAATATCAGGAAATGAAAGCTAAAATTCTGATCAGTAATTTCACATTCATCTTTTATTCTCAAAGCCAAATATATTCATTGTATAGCCAAAACAACAGAACAGGTCTTGTCATTCCAATATTTTCAGAGGGGACTGTAGTTCTAGTGCAACAGGTTGCGATCAGAAGTCACATAACTTGTTTTGATAGCTCCTTGGTCTATATGATGCTGTTTATTCAGGTATGTTACCGAACAAACTCCGTGGCCTTCCTGGAATTTTTGTATCACGTGACACATGGGAACTCCATTCACTTCCATTAATCCATCTTCCATACTGCTCATCCTCCTTAAACAGGGAGAACATGCATGGGGAAAAAGTGTGATCTCTGTGACTTTAACTGTGACAGGGTTGTTGGTGCCAGATGGGCTGATTAAAGTTTATTAAAAACTGCGGAACTCCTGGGATTCACACACAACAATCTTTAGAGTTTACACTGAATGGTGCAAAAAACAAAACCTCCTGTATACAGAAGGTGTGCAGGCTGAAATACCTTGTTGACAAGAGAGATCAGTCACATACACATTCCCATTCATACACTACGGACACTTTAGAAACGCCAATCAGCCTACCATGCATGTCTTTGGACTGGGGAAGAAAACCAGAGTACCCGGAGGAAACCCCCGCAGCACGGGGAGAACATGCAAACTCCACACACAGGGCCACGATGAGAATCGAACCCCCGACCCATGAGGCAAAGGTGCTAACAACTAAGTCACCGTGCTCCCCGAGTTTGCAACATTGCCTGTGAAATATTTAAACTTCTACTACTGTCTAGACCAGTGGTTTTCAAAGTGGGGGTGCCAGGGGGCCTCAACAATTTGGTGTGAGATATATATGTATATAAATTGCTGATGCAATGTAAAGATGTAAGGTGTACTTATTAATACAAAGGGGGGGGGGCTATATTCAGAAGTCTGTATTTTGAATATGTTTTAAAGACATTAGGGGGGGACCTCGGTCAAATGATCATTTGGGGGTCCATGCCCTGGACAAGTTTGGGAACCCCTGGTTTAGACCATGGATGCTAGCTAGCTACCTGCTTTCAAAACGTTAGATTTGTTGTTGTTGTTGTTGTTGTTGTTGTACTCATGATGTAACATGATGTACTCAAATAATTCACCAGACCGAATACACACGTAATCTGACTGGTTAGATTACTAATGAAAACTCTTGGCTAGCTAGCAGACATGGAACACTTTACTAATCCAAGCGTCGAGCCAGTTTGCTTACACATCAACTCCTGGCCAGTAGATGAAGTTAAATATGTTTTACAATGAATAACTTTCCAAACACACAACTGTCTCAGTAAGACACCCGTAGTCGGCTAACCTCTTCTTGTTGATAGTTTACTCTTCACTTGTTGACTCCACCGTGAAAGCAGGATGATTCCTACCGCCGCGCCAAGTTCTGCTTGTTTTTCTTGTTACTTTAAACTGTTGATAGTCGTCTTCTTCTTCTTCTTCTTCTAGGCTACACCCCTAAAGCGCCATACTTCTCCGCATTATTTTTCAGTGGCGTCCATTTCCTTCTCTTTTCTAATAACATCCTCAAAAGTCTGCTGTTTATGTTTTGAAATCTATGACGCGCCATTTAGTGGTTGTTCGTTGCAATAACACTGCTTCACGCGCACGTTTAAACATGGCCGCTAGATGGAGGCGCATAACCATATATCAGCTTGTAATGATTTCAAATGAACTGTTAGCATATCCGTTTAATGAATCTGTAGTGCGACTGGCAAGGCCCAACTATGTGTGGATTTAATTGACTATCCATCCATCTTCAACCGCTTACTCCTTTTCAGGGTCACGGGGGAACCTGGAGCCTATCCCAGGAGGCATCGGGCAGAAGACGGGGTACACCCTGGACAGGGTGCCAGTCCATCGCAGGGCACAATCACATACGCACTCACACACACACACACACACACATTCATACACTTTAGACACGCCAATCAGCCTAACATGCATGTCTTTGGACTGGGGGAGGAAACCGGAGTACCCGGAGGAAACCCCCGACACACGGGGAGAACATGCAAACTCCGCACACATATGGCCCTGGCGGGACTCGAACCCCGGACCTTGGAGGTGTGAGGTGGACGTGCTAACCACTAAGCCACCGTGCGCCCGGATTTAATGACTAAGATGATAAATTCTAAATATAGCTATAAAGAGGACTGAAGGAAAGCCACCGAGGGCAGGACCTGGTCAGACCTTCATTCAGACATGGAAGACCTCCAAAGTGTAAAACATACAGATATTTGTTCAGCATATCACTATTACTATTCCTTGATGCTTTGAGGCCGTATTTAAAGTTGTATTTTTCGTGAAACGTTGTAGAATTTGACAATGTAGTCAGTATTTTAGACGTGTACATTTTATAATTAATTTTTTTATTACGAGGAGTATCCGGATAGGCCCCCTGAAGGTCAGGATCATTGTTTGTTCGACTGTGTGCCATACCACATAAATAAATTCTTCCATCTGCCCCCACTGTTAACCTCTCCACAGTCACCCCAAATACGACTTTCACCCCTGTTCCCACCACCTCTTTACCAGCAGCACATGGCATGCTCACAGAGATGCTGCAGAACCAGCAGCCGATGGATGACATACCATGTGAGTGTATTCTTCTGCTTTCTGATTGACTTTCTTTTGTAGCTATTTAATTTTGTAGAACATTTTCCCTCACTTCCCTTAACAAAGTGTCCTCTTGTAGCACTGCCAGGCTGTCAGACTTTATGAGGGGCCCCCAGTAATCATCAGAACGAGGTAGGGCCATGGGCGTAACCACGCACTCTTTAGGGGGGTCAATCTGTCCCCCCCAATGTACAGGAGAAAATATTCTCTATATGTTCCGCATTAAATTTCCCTGCAAACGGATCTGTCTTTTCTTCATCTAT
>JAFFST010029477.1:24655-37903 GCA_022414735.1 Noturus placidus
GGGGGGGGGGGGGGGGGGGGGGGGGGGTCTGAAGGGGCGTATAGCTTGTGCCAAAGCCTGCGTGTTCACGTCTGAATGTAAACAAACTCAGGAAAGAGGGAAATAATCACGTCAGTGCGTCCTTAAGGTATTAATTAGGAACACAAACATGTGGGTTATTATTCAAATTAGGAGCACATCAGAGAAAAAAACTCAACTTTATTCCATCAAATCACATCTCTCAAACTGTTTATTACATATATTTAAAAAATACAAAGAAAAAGTAATGGCACCCCTGGTTTAAACAGATCCCGAACTCAGTTCTGCGATGATCTGGTCTTTATGCATATTGACTGATTGATTTCTGCGTTCATACACAACACCTAGCATACATCTCAGGCATAATGAACTAATTTAGCCTTAAATTAGACTCCTACCACAGCGATGTAGCTAGTTTAGCTTAGCTTGCTTTTTTTTCTGATTAGGGGTAGATAAAATTTGATTTATTTTAGTTTATTTCCCTGAGAAAAGCTGGCTTTAGGACCTTTCCAGATCAAAGAGAATTTGAGAATGAGCTCAAGGTTAATTATTTTCACACGACAACAACAACATCAAATAAAAACGCAAAACATCGCTAGCCATAGTTTCGGTAATAGGTAGAAAATGATCATTCTACGATCGTTTCTATGGTAACAGCTCATTCACATATACCGCGGGCGATCTGAAACACACAAACGTTAAACATGGTGAAACATGACGGACGGAGTCTCCAGGGTCCAAGCTGTGACTCGAAGCTTTCCGACATCTTCAGGACGGAGTGAAGAATGCTAATCCTGGAGTTATTATTTTCCCACTGAGTGAACTCGGTTAAAACAAGACAAACCGTTCAAATAAATAAATTAATGATTATCTTAACGCTTAAAGATAAAGATTGTAAATAAACTTTAGCCTGAGTTAGCACTTCCTTCAACACGACTTCTGAAACTCGGGGGACAAACCACGGATGTGTCTGTGACTGGGACAAGCGTCTGGGCTTGGGCATCATTGGTGCTTTGTTTACGACGCGGTGATCGATGCTCTCGGCAGAATAATTCATAACGGCGTCCTGCTCCATGATGTCAGTGTATGGAGACGCCGGGGGTTCGGAGAGGGAAATTAAAGGGCATGGCAACCCGAGTGCACCTGCAAATCAATCCCCGATTGTTCCCAAACAACAGAAGAGACACGACGGACCTTTTAAACGATTTCTTGTGTTAGCCTTCACGTGTGCGTGTGAGTGCGCGTCCTGATTATCATTCTGTAGAGCGCGCTGCTCGTTCATGAATTTTTTTTCCATTTTGACGGTTTCAGATTTAACGGATGAGACGAGCGCTCGCTTCGGTCTGCTTTCTGAGGCAGACGGGTGAGGGACAGACATAGGTTTTCTGTGCGTCTATTAGACTTTTAAAGTGAACTTCCCCCCTGTGGAGACGTTAAAGATCGGAGTTATTAAGCTGTTATGATTCACGCTGGCCGCTTAAACACGCGTGGAATCTGTGGTGTAGAATTTAAAGTGATTCCGGTACTTAAAAACACTCTGTCTTTTTCCTTTCCGGACAAAAAATAAATCATGTCTGTGATGAAGTGCTGTAGAATGACTTTCTCCGTCTTTCCGTCTGGGGTTTATTACAGCTCGTGAATATTCATAAGCAGGCGGGAGACATTCTGGAATATAGTTATAGCTGCTAAATGAAAAACATTAGGAGAAAAAACCATAAGAAGTGATGAATTTATTTCATTTTAAGTTCACACTTGGGGAAATTAGACTCGTAGGCCTTGATGCACGGTTCTGAAGGTTTGAAATGTACGGTACGTTTACGTACCAAAAACTACGACTTCGTACCGGTCGCATCGGTGTGGTTGTGGTGCTACCACGGCGATTACCGTGCTCTTACATTTTCCTGTTGTTGTTCCTTGTCTGCGTCGAGATCTGATGTGTCGAGATGCTTTTCTGCTCACCACGGATGTCAAGAGTGATTATTTTAATCTAAGGCTGAGTGGGATTTCTGATATTCTGTCTCGGCCATGCCCCCTTATTTCTTACAGGCTCGTTATGCACTGCTGATGTTTATAAACGTATTATAAACACGTGCTTGTATTTCTGTTTAAATCTCAGCTATTCCTTCATTTATTTCTAATTCGACCTCCATCTCCGCATTCTCCACACACACACACACACACACACACACACACACACACACACACACACACACACTTACACTTCATTTTCACACAACAGCATGTTCCACAGTATATTTCCCCATAAAAGTCATGAAGGTGCAGATGGAGGTGGGTGTGAAGTGGTTCCTGAGACCTACATGATGTGTTTTTTTGGAGCAGATGGCCTGACACTCCCCAGCGCCCCATTAACACTAAACTACACACAGACACACGGGGAAAAAAGAAAAGTTTCACCCAAGCAGCAATTACAAGTCAGCGAAACGTCCCCAGACCCAGCGAGAGCTAACCTAGAATTCACTTACAAAACTTTATTTATACGTGAGACAAGACATGAGGTCCCAGTACGCTGCAGGTTTAACGCCAGCCAGCAGAGAGAGCTTTCCAGAGAACATATCGGATCGTTATTCTTTGAAGTCTTTGGTAGAAGCAGAGTCTTCCCTTATAGCTTATTATAGAGCGTACTGACAGGAACAGGAAGTAGAATTTAGTAGTTGACTCAGCCTCCAAATTCCCCAGATCTCAATTTGATCGCATGTCTGTCTGTCAGGTCAGACCTCACATCTTACAGGACTTAAAGAATCTGCTGTAAACGTCTCTGTGCCAGATCCCACAACACACCTCCAGAGGTCTCTCTTCAGATCCGATTCGCTTTGGAACTTCAACTTCCGTAACAGCCTCAAACGTGTGAGGAGACAGTAGAGTAGATGCTAACACTAAAGCTTATTCTCACACTGACCTCAAAGTTTCATCCAGCAGGAAATGATCACCAGAGAAGAACAAACTGCAGTGGTATGGCTCCAGGAAAGGCTGAATTTGTTGTACTTTTTCGGATCTTTGCCTACTGATGACCGCTGGAATTGTTCCTACTTCCTCTACATTATGGCTGTGCTGTTCATGATTTTATTGCCCTCGCGCTTTTCCGAAAGGAAAAAAGAACACTTTTATGAACACTGCGGTAACGTCGAGTGGTTTTTAATCACTTCACCGACAAAACTTGCAGCTCGAGGGGGCGAAGTCAAAACTGTGGATAGTTCCACATGGATACACTAAAGATTTCAAAGTCTCGGCTTGACTCCAGCGTTTAATCTTCACACACTCTACTCGTACTGAACATCCTTTCCACATGCTCAGTGATCGCTGTCTTTCCTCTTCTACGCCTGGACACTAACAATTTCGGACCGACATGTTGACAGACGACACCAATTAGCATAATTCCATAGTTCCACGTGGATTTTTATAAATGATGCGTTGTTTACTTAACCAACAACAGAAACATGTTATGGTGTATAAGAATGCAGAGGTCTGGGTAGAACGTAATACCACAGTGAACCTTGTGGGGGCAGCAGCACGTGTCTGAATTCTCAAAGCGGAAATTTCTCAAAGCTCCGGCAGATTAACTTTACCTAGCTAAGCTCCAACTTTTTTAAATTTAGCTTGCTAATCCTAATCCCGTTACCACGCCTTCAGCGACACCACGCCACTACGTCACCAGTACGTCTTTGCCTTTCGTTTGAATTAGCCAGCTACAATAAATTTGAGCCAAAATTTGATATAAAATGTGAGTGTTTAAGTTATACGCCGACATTTTAACAAACGCTAGATCAAGTGCTATTTTATGAGCTGCTGAATAACCGGTGAGGAACCCGAGGTCCGAGAAAGATCCGTTTAAAATCTCAAATCCACAAATCTCAAGCTTTCTGCCTTTCTTAAAAAAAAAGAATTCATTCGGGTTGGTTAATGTTATTAGATAAACACGGTAATGTAAACACGACTAACCCAAATGTTCCGTCATTAAAGAGTGATTAATTTCGCTCGGAGTCAGGTTGAAAGATCCCGTACGTTTTTAAACACACCCCTAATTTAGTATTCGTTCTACGACTCCGTGGCTACGGTCTCCTTTTCCGACGCCGGCCATGAACTCCGACGCCGTCCCCTTAATTGCGGGCGATAAAAGTCGCTGGCGTTCCGGCGGGAGTTTCGGTAAAAAGGAAACTCATCGTAGGAGGAGGATTACGCTCTGGAAGCTTTTTATCCCCTTATTTATAGCGTATTAATTAAAAGACTCTGATTCAATTGTTTTATTGACCGGATCGCTGACACACAAACCTCTCTGGGACAAGGACAAAGAAATGAGAGCGGGAGTTATTGCATTTCTGAGTGTGTGTGTGTGTGTACGTTGTTAAACTTTGACACTGCTGACAAACACTTAAAAGTGTTGTTCAATATTTACACGACTGTGTGCGCTGGCAGTTTTGCTGGAAATAAAAGTTTATTTGCTGTAGTGTTTTTATGAGAGGCATCGTCAAAAAGTTCTCCAGAGCTGCAGGCTTCACGCTGCACCTCCACATTAACACTACACCACCGACGTACACTAGTAACTGTTCTTCATACCTTCATATCCATTTCTAGATTTCCTGGAAACCCATTTGAAAGCTGGGAGTTCCTCACGGACCCTCTTGTTTCTCATATCCATCAACCATTCCCTAGATCTCCCTTCACAAGATCTTCAGATCCCTATCCAAAATTCCTGGGATCCAACTTAATTTGTTCAGGTGTTTGTTCAGATTCATCCAGATGCTCCTTGGGTCCATCCAGCAATCCTCAGAGACAGATCTCATTCCTGCATTTATTCAAATCCATCTGCGGCCCTCAGATCCATCCAAAGATCTTAAAGATTTGTCCCGATATTCATCTTCAGAGATCTTCAGAACCGTTCAGAGTTTCTCGGCTCTGTGCGTTTTCTAGTGTTTATTCAGATTCATCTGGAGCTCCTCAGATTTATTGTGAGATTTATTCAGATCCACCTGAAGGTCCTCATGTACACTGGGAGATCTTTAAGTCCAGTATGTCCAGCAACCTTTGGATCTATCCACCGTTCAACAGCTCTAACCAGCGTTCCTAAGGTCCGTTGATCAATCCAGAGTTTCCTCACTCAGAAAATTTTAAATTCTGGATTTTTTTAGATGTTTTCCTAATAACATTTTTTAAAAATTGCCCTTGTGTCAGGATTGTACGTGCTCCAGATCGCAATCCGAACGTTCTCACACTAACTAAATGCCAAACAAACAAACCAACAAACGGTTAACAAATATACAGAGCAGGTTCTGTTTGTGCTGAAGCTCCACTGCGTGTCCGACAGATTAACGGAGGGAGATGTACGGAATAAATAACGAGATTCAGAACTCACCACTTGGCCGTTCTGGGGGTTTTTGTGGGCGTACGGAGGACCTCGGATGTGATTCCACATCTGACCAGAAGTCATCGCAAACACCACACACTAGAGGAGAGGAAAAGAGAGAGAGAAAAAAATACATGAGATATATACATGAGATATAAAAAAATACATGAGATATATTTAAAAAAAGAAAAATGTACTCAAGTTGAGGATGCGGTTCTATAAAGATTGCATCTTTATCCAATATCTTTTACCTGAAGTCATGTGGACCTTTCAAACTTTACCAATACACTCCTTAAGCTCCACTACACACACACACACATATATATATAAGAATATAATAAATGATTTGGTAGAAAAGACGTGGCCTGAGGAGTACCTTCCCATTGAAAAGGTACCGTTTAGTACCTTGTTTCTGCTTGTGTAATAGACTTTAGTACTGTCAGATTCCCCAAACACCAAACTAAGTGAAAAAGTAAGCTGATTATTTTCCCGTAATGGCACGTGATTGGGTCGGTGGAAACGTCTTTTAGTCCTCGAACACCGCGCCAATTGGCCAGCAAGTAAATTTTTTTACTTTTAGCGTTGTCGAGGAAATGAGTTCGTTCCTGTTCGCAAGTACGTTCCGGCAGTTAATGCTGTTATGCAACATTTATGGGAGGAGTCTCCAGTGTCAGCACTTTGGAAGAAGATGAATGGAACCTCCTATTACAGGAAAAATGCACGGTACTTTATTTAATCACCCCCCCCCCCATCATTGATTATTTTCCTATAACAACACCCCCCCACACACAGTTTTATTCCTTATCTACTAGTAAAATGTTAATTTTGATGCAAATTAGAACAAATTCATGTAGGAGAAATTTTCATATAAAAGAGAAACGAATCTGCTGGTGTCTTGAAACCTCGTCTGAAAAAATCAGTTTGACATAAATGCATTACTTTTTAATGAACAGCTTCTGGAAGTTGACTCTGACTCTTAGGCTCTACTGGAGACAGAGATGGTGATGGTGTGAGAAAGGAGAAAATAAAAAGAGAGAGAGACAGAAAGAGAGATCGATGTGATCCTCTCAGGCAGTAGAATCCATAGTCAAGCCTCGTCCTGTAATCAATACGCCGAATAACAAACTTCAGCTGGTGCAGTGCAGAAGGTCAAACACATACTTTTTTCCTCCCTTTTCTCCAGAATAAATAAATAAATAAATAAATATCGATAGCATACAGCTTCAATTGTTAAGACATCGTTGGCCACGTTAAGATCAGTGCATGAACCCCACGCTCATCGATACGGCCTGCTCGTCGTGCGCCGCTTTTAAGGACATTGATTAAATACTTCTAAGCAAAAACTCCCCGCTCGATTCTGACATCTTTAACTATTATTTAAAACACGCGCGATGTCAGCCAGACCTTTTGTCTCTTCCATGATATTTCTGGCTGCTGTGAAATCTCTAAATACGGCCTCGCTGAAGTGGAACTGACCTTTCTGACTAAGGCTACCTCAAATTAATCCAGTGTGCTTTCGGAGTATAATCACAGGATTGTTGAACTCATTTCTGGCATCTCTGAAACATCCCCGGTAAAAGAGGTCTTTAAGACATCAAAATAGCAACCAAATACCAAAAAAAACAAAAAACAAAGAGACTGGTGAATGAACGAATGCTTATAGGTGCTTTAAGTGTTCCACTGATGCTACACAGTATGAATTGTAACTATAATTGGATAAAAAATCATGCCGTCAAATTCTTTAACAAATACAAAACTAGACGGCTGTGGAGTAAGACAAATAAAACACTTCATGACTTCTGTGCGGTCACGGCAACTCTGAATCACCACATCATGCCGCTGTTGATTAGTTTACTGTAACAGCATGACACCGAGCGAGACTCGGGTTGTTGTTTAGTCCGAGCGAAACTCGGGTTTGAGAACGCCGATAGAGGAGCGCTGTTTACCAGAGCAGCCATGGCCCAGCCTGTTTTGTTGTAGATGAACTCCAGGTTGTTCCTGCGCAGGTAGAGAAGACCTCCAACCAGAGACACCAGCAGGGCCAGAGCGATCGTCCCAGAGTAGTTTGGAGGCCTGAACACACGGATCTGTGGAGAAACACAGCGAACGTAACGTCAGGAGCTGAAAACAACCTTTACTTTATTTCCACAGTGCCAAGCGTGTGTACGGCGTTGAGACATGTCGGCTTATATTTTCAACTTTTTTAACTTTTAGCAAGTTTTGAAACTAAGTTGGAGTTGATGATTAGTGTCGATTATTAACCATTCATACTAGTCTGTTTCTTCAAATTTGTGCTATCTAAGTTCTAAAATCTTTTCCATTTTTTTGATTATTTATTTTTTTAAATCAATGAAACATAACTAACGGTATCAGAATAAATCGTTACGGGTTTTTTCTTCTCTGTCAGGGTTCTAAGCTCTTCACTTCACCCCAAATTGCGCGAAAACACACACACACACACACACACACACAGCTGTGGCTGAAGAGTTCATTAAGTTGATGGCTGATTACAGTAATAAAGACGACACACTTCCCGATATGCATCACGTGTGGAAACGTGACTAGAACAGCAGTGAGGGCAATATTCCACATGATTAAAAAAACGCCCACTTTCAGCACCATGGACAGGTAACGCGCCATCCCTTTTCTTCTTCAGCACCAAAGACAGGCACCAAAGAACTACCACATAACTTCAGCACAATGGACAAGTACTATAGAACTCTTTCTGTCTTCAGCACCATGGACAGGCGCTATATAACGCTTTCTGTCTCCAGAACCATGGACAGGTACTACATAAAGATTCTGTCTCCAGCACCATGGACAGCTACTACATAACTTTTCCTGTCTTCAGCACCATGAACAGGTACTACAGAGGCCATTTCCCACACCCTAAACATGCTAGGGGGCGCGCGGTGGCTTAGTAATTAGAACGTTCGCCTCACACCTCCAGAGTCCGGGGTTTGAGTCCCGCCAGGGCCATGTGTGTACGGAGTTTGCATGTTCTCCCCGTGTGTCCGGGGTTTCCGCCGGGTACTCCGGTTTCCTCCCCCAGTCCAAAGACATGCATGGTAGGCTGATTGGCGTGTCCAAAGTGTCCGTAGTGTATGAATGGGTGGGTCCGTAGTGTATGAATTTTACATACTGATGCCAAACTTGACACGTATGATTACCAACATGACCTGGTCTTAGCCAACACGCTTCAAGTTCATTTAGAACTTCGAAGCTACTGAAAATAGGACATGAGGTCATATCTCAGCAACTGCTTGACATTCTGGCTTCAAATTTAGTACGTCTCCTTGGTAACAAGCGCTGATGACTTCTCGTTCTCCTCTGTGGATAAGCTGTGAAAGTGCTTGGCCCCCGTAATCGCTGCTTGAAGCTATATTTTTAAATCAAAGCTGCTAGTCAGTACACTCCACTTATCTACTTTATGATAAATAAAATCCCTGTGATGTTCATACTGCAAAGTGCATGTATGTGTGCATGTGTGTGCATGAGAGCGAGACTGAATTAAGATTAAAGGGAAAGTGTGATTGTTAGAGCTGAGACAGAAAAAAAGCCTCTCATAATCCACTCATGTATTCATGTTCACTCCAAATGTGTCACTGAGCTCTGACCTCCATCTCTCTCTGCTTCTCTTCTGTTATTCCTGTTTTCCCTCTTCCTTTTCACATTCCTCAGACATTCTTGCTCTTTGCTTTTTCTCGTTGTTATCTGTTCACTTTCTGTCCTTTTTTTAACAGTTTATTCATCTTTACTTCTCCTCATCTCATCCTTCCTTTGCGTTCTAATTTGACTTTTATTCCACTGTTCCTCCTTTAATTTCTCAAAATTTGTACATTTCTCCTTTCTCTTTCTTACTTTCTACAATTTTTTTCTCCATTCACTTTTTAATTAATCTATTTACCTGCTCTTTTTCATTCTATCCTTCTTTTCCTTCCAGCCATATGCATTCCTGTGTGTGTGTGTGTGTGTGTGTGTGTGTCTGTGTGTGTGCACGCATGTGTGTGTGGGACCTGCACGTCAGTGCGGTCATGGATCCACTTCGCCAGCTGCTCGGAAGCGAAGCCGATCCTCTGCAGGTCGAACGTGTCGGCTCGCTTCGGCTTCCCTTTAGCTGGGAAGTGCATGAAGGTCGGAGCGGAGTTCATATTCAACTGTGGGGAGAGAGAGAGAGAGAGAAAGAGAGAGTGTTTTAAAATTACTCTTTCATTTACACACACTGTTAAGTACAAACATCAGAAAAAAGTGAAGAGAAGAGGAGAAGAGAGGAGAGGAAAAACGCAGTGTGGTACAGAAAGTTGTTTTGGATTGAGGATGTTTGATCTCCACTAACATAATTCTGTAAACACTAAAGCACCAGTAAACTAACATACTGATCCAGGTGTGGATCCAGGTGTGTTTACCTGCTGAAAGACGTCAGCGCCTTCATCATAGTCGACCACAGTGAAAAACAGCCTGTTGGAGAAGGCGGACGAGTAACGCCATGAGTTTGCCAAGACCTGATACTCCTCATTCGCCTGTCTGAGAGAGAGAGAGAGAGAGAGAGAGAGAAAGAGAGAGAGAGAGAGAGAGACATAAATAACAGTTAATCATTAGTCGAGTCATTTGGGTGAACAAACAGAAAAAACACAGAGAGATAGAGACAGAAAGTGAGAGACAGACAAAGAGAGAGACAGGGGGAGAGATGGAAGAGAGAGGAGAAACCTCTAATTATCTGTCCATCCGTGAAGGAGAGGAAGTCTGACAACCTTCTGCTCGTTACTCTGACAACATCAACACCCAATACACAAATAAACAAATTGAAAGCTTTTATTTCCCCACGCATGTTTGATGTTCTGACGTTCTGACGTGTTCACACACACACACACACACACGCACTTGCTCTGCAGTTCTGATATACTCCAGATGAATGGAGACCTGAATAAAACATTCTGAAGAAGCCCTGAATACTGAAATTCACCATATTCAGACTATTATCTAATGTAAAAGAATTAAGAGCACATTTATATTAACATTTATAAACAACATCTTTGTTTTATTCTCTTTGTATTTTTCCATCCACTTTTCTCCTATCATTTTCCTCATCCATGTCACTGTCAGTTGTGTTGTTTGTTTGTCGCCCTTTTTACCCTTCTTTTTTTGTTAAAGTTGTTCCATTTCTATAATTCTAACACACACACACACTTCTACACACTAACATCCTGACCTCGTGTCGCTGTAATAAACTAACACACTCACACATTATCATCACACACACTGGCTTGCTTTAATACTCACACACTTTAACACTAGCATACTAACACCATCTACTGTATACTGGAGTAATAGTGTTATTACCGTATGTGTGTGTGTGTGTGTGTGTGTGTACCTGCAGACGGAGCACTGCCTCTGAGGCTGCAGTGCTCCGTATGTGTGTGTGTGTGTGTGTGTACCTGCAGACGGAGCACTGCCTCTGAAGCTGCAGTGCTCCGTATGTGTGTGTGTGTGTGTACCTGCAGACGGAGCACTGCCTCTGAGGCTGCAGTGCCGTAAACATGACGATGACGGAGTAGTTCCTCGGCGGCGCTTTAACAAATCGCCGAAACTTTTCTCCGTTCATCCTGATCACCGAGCGACGAGCGCTCCACTCCATCATCTGCTCCACCTTCTCTACCAGCATGTTCTACACACACATACACACACATAAACACACACACAAAAACACACAGTGAAGGATGACAGCCACTCCTTCAGCTTAAGTAGAGCTTCATAAAGCATTATTAGAGTTTCATTAGCATGCAGCTACGTAGCAGTGTTGGTGAAATGAGGTCAGTCTGAAAGCTCTGTCACATCGCTACGTTACGTTACTTATAGGAGAAAAGTTGCAAGTGTTATAGCGCCAATTTTAATAATAATAATAATAATAATAATAAAATCCTGCCAGATTTTGGTGTCATGACAACAGCAGTCCCTATCAGAGCAAAGAACTAAGAAATAACTCGGACCATCGGTTATTGTGAGAAAAACATCGTCATTACGAGCAAATCATATTATTATTATTATTATTATTATTATTATAAAACATCGCCCTCGTCCACGGTGCATGTGAGGAACAGATCAGTTCTCTCAGACTGGAAAAGATAATAATAATAATAATAATAATAATAATAATAATAATAAGCATTTCTGTTATAGATATTAAGAGCTAGTTAGCATTTCAAACGCTTTGCCTTAGCAAGCTGGAGAACTCGATCAGAAATAGCAGGAGGTGAACAGTGAAATCCATAGACCCCGAGGCCGGGACTCTCCATCTGTCCTCCTCTGTATCGTCAACACCCTCATGTCCTTCTCCATACGGCAACATTCCAAAACATTTCACGCAAATTCACAGCTCAGATGGTGCCAGAACACAGCTTGGCACTGGTGACGAAGGAAAAACACTGACAAACACTGTCCTACAGGAAAAACAAGCGGCCACAGCCTGCCAGTGTTTTGTTTACACACGGTTTGTCCTCCAAATCTGTGGTTCTGTAAACATCACGCATCATTTCATTCACTGCTAAAGGACAGGATTAGCCAAAAATGTAAATGTACACATTGTTACGCTTGCTGAGCGATCAACCCACATTATTTACTGCGTTAAGCAGAGAATAAACCATTGTGTGTGGTGCTGTCATAGGAAAATATTCAATGACAGGGTGGTGTGATGGAGCAAAGTTCATGGTTTCCTGTTAACAGGACACAAAGCTCGTCATGTTACAGAGAAAGAAGTGTAAACTCAAACTTCCAACACACACTTTGGTGTAGTAGTGAACATATTCAGAGTCGACTTCAGAACTCACTCCTGGAATGATTCTTTTATAGTTACTACACACCCAATTGCTGAATCTATTTCAGATCATTCCATGAATCGACTCAGCAACTGACTCTGAATCAGTTCACTACTCCGAGTGTACAGTGAACCCTCGCTATATCGCGGTTCACCTTTCACGGTCTCGCTGCTTCACAGATTTGCATCGTGCACTGTGTTCTGCATTCTGATTGGCTAAACAGTCTCTCCACTTCTTCTCTACCTGTGTGTCAATAACGTTGCGGTTTAAACACGTACGTAAAACAGCTTGCCAAATTTAAGTTTGCAAATTCTCTTGCAATTTCAAGTTTCTCTAAAACCCATAATGTCGACAAAACGTTCTGCACAAAAGCACTTGCGGTCAGGCCCAAAAGGCAGAGGAAGATGCTAACTATCGCAGAAAAATTTTAACTTCTGGACCTGCTAAAGGAAGGTAGAAGCTATGCGGCTGTAGGTCGACATTACGGAATTAATGAATCTTCTGTTCGTTCCATAAAGAAGGAGGAAAATAACATAAGGGTGACAGCAGCGATAAGTTTTAATAAGGATGCAAAAAGGGTTGCAACTATCTGCAACAAGACCATGGTAAGGATGGAGTCTGCATTAGCTTTGTGGATTAATGACTGCAGAAAAAAAAACATTACGCTGGATACGAACGTTATCTGCACAAAACCTAGAACACTGTATCAAACCTTTGATGACAGCGACACTGACAGGGAAGAGGAGGAGGATGTAGATACCGGGCCATCATCAAGTGCTGTTCACGCAGTACCAAGCGCATTTAATGCTAGCAAGGGCTGGTTTGAAAAATTTAAGAAACGCTTTGGACTTAGAAATGTTTCTCTGCACGGAGAGATCGCCTCTGCAAATACCGCTGGAGCAGAAGCGTTTTCATTTTCTCTCGTTCTAATCCAATGACTCGGGTCGCGGTGGGGCGGAGCTGATCTCCGCAATTTGAAGCCTTCAGTTCGTATTGATGATTAAAATTATTATTTTACAGTACAGTAGTTATTTGTAAAAAAAAAAAAAACGTTTATAC
>JAFFST010029502.1:5000-10874 GCA_022414735.1 Noturus placidus
CAAATGAATCACAGCAAAATCAATTAGAGTGAACTGAATTAGTGTCAAATGAATCGGTCTTAAACGAGTCCCAATAAAATGAGAGAGAAATGATCAATTATTAGTGTCAGTTATGTGTAAGTGCATCCAAACATAACAGCCAATCACGTTCCAGTGTGCAAGTGTTTGGTGATTCGAGCAGTTAACAAGAGGGTTGTGGTGTTCTTGTGTGAGGAGGGTAAATGTGTACACACGTTCCTGTGTACTTCTGCGTGTAAAAGCATGGTCACATCACCCGGTTCTATTTACGATAGGAACAAGCAGAACGATCCACGCGTCCGTGAGACATGAAGGCGAGTTCGGTAGAGGTGTGAGAACTGGAGGACTCACTCTCATCGATGGCGGATTTGTTCTCGGCGTGGCTTTCTATGTCTTTGGAGAACCACTCGTTGAACTCCTCGTGGGAGTCGAACAGAGTCGGCATGATGAAGTGCAGCAGAGCCCACAACTGAGGAGACGAACACAAAGAGTCAGATTTATAAACCGCCTCTCCCCCAATTCATTCTCTCTCTCACTCACACACACACACACACTCAGTCTCACCTCGGCCATGGTGTTCTGGATGGGTGTTCCTGTGAGCAGCAGTCGGTTTCGGCACTGGAACTGAAGCAGGATCTTCCAGCGCACGCTGCAGAGCAGAATCATCATCATCATCATCATCATCATCAAACAGAAAACTCTAACTCGACCTGTCAATACGGCTCTGAGAGAGAAACCAACACGGAGGGGATCGGATGCACGGAGACAGACTTGAAAGCGTGCTGAAGCTTGGCTCGGAGACGCTCGGCGTGGTAATCGTTCATCTTTCACCACAACAGAAGCTGCTGGTGCATGTGCTGTCAGGCCAAGCCGGGCGCGATCTCACACGCCGTACTTGGACACGGAGACGGTGTTAATACACGCCATGTGAGGAGGAAAGGCAACATCCCAAAATCCATCCTCGTACTCTCTTTAAGGAAAGACGTACTGCCACAACCCCCGTGGACCGACCACAGTTCGTTTAATACGACTATTTATTTATATATTTAGGGGGGGGTCACAGCTTAGTTCAGTTCAAAGAAAACAATTCTGACACAAAGCAAATAAATATGAATAAAATACTCCTGGTGTTTTTTCTTTTAGGAAATGATTTCATGTATCCACACGTGCCGACTTCTACGGTTTAGCCGTAGCGTGAACAAATTGTGACCTGTTGCTACGGCGATACTGGAAGCACATGATAAGCAGGACGTGAGAAATGTGAGCAAGCGGAAGACTTGACAACGACCGTGATCTGTCCCTTTAAAAAAATAAATTTTAACCGTTGTTTGGCGAGCATCTGAAGAAAATTAAAAAAAAAAAAAAATTTGTTAGCTAATAGCTAACAAGAACCTCACATTCTCTCCAACAATCACAGACGAGTTAAACGGCGTTGGTGAAAATCTGCTGCGTCAGTAGCAGACGCTTACGGAAACATTTTTAACAGTGGAGTAACAGCACTGCTACAGGTTATGAACGCCTTACGAGCTAATCGACATATTAATCCGGGTTGATTGACACCTGCGTACGTGTTTTGAACACTCCGATATTAACAAACATCTCCGGGGGGGTAAACTTTTGAACAGGACGGACGATTGGTGTAAATTGTCTTCTGGGAAACATGTAAATATCTTCCGGAGCTTCTGAAGGGCGGTACTAAATGGTATTTATTATTATTTTTTAAAGGTCTTTAAATGAAATTATAGCGATCGGGTTACCTGGTGCTGCTCTTCAGAGCCTGCGCCTCGTCCAGAACCATGTACTGCCACTTGACCCGCTGGAAATACTTCACGTCCTGCACCACCAGCTGGTAACTGGTGATCACCACGTGGAAAGGTGCGTTCTGCGTGTACAGCGTTTTCTACGTAAAGACCGCAACGTTGTTTATTTGACGGTTTGCCAAAAACAAATAAATAAATAAATAAACAAACACCGTTGGGTGGGTTTCTTTCTTTTTTTTTTTTTTTCCCCCCCAGACGCCTAGAACTCACCTGGCTCCAAAACTTCCTGATCACTTTCCGGTCGTGAGGGTTCCCCCAGTACGGCAACACCTGTGTGACAGACGCAGACACAGCGTTCAAATACGCCTTCATTCTTTGGACTATAATCCCAGGTTTATTTACATTAAACAGCCCTGCGCTCTTTCTGTCTCAAAACGTTACGCGTCGATAATACGACACCACTGCCCCCTGCGGTCACAATCAGGTACTACGGATGCTTATTACAAAGTATGGATGTGTGATGTTCTTCATTCAGAGTGCAAAATAAATAAATAAATAAATAAATAAATAAATGGGGCAAGGAAACGTCACAGTTTAACTGTTATCGGATCTGTAAATAGCAGCGGGTTCAGCGGGTTTATGAAAAGAGGACGAGAGCAGCAAACTATTTAAGGGTTTCCTTGTGACTTCCTGTGCAGCTGCGATGCTCACCTTGAATTTGGGCACGAAGCGGGTGAACTCTTGGTGCCAGTTGTTGAGCGTGGAGGCAGGAGAGATGATCAAGAAGGGACCCCAAATGTTGTCTCTCTGCAACACACATACAGAGAGAGAGAGAGAGAGAGAGAGAGACAGAGACGGAGAGAGAGACACACATGAAAACAGGAAGGAGCTAACAGGAACGTTTCCTATGCACCCAAGGAACAGGCCTGTCACATCAAACTCCACTTCCTCTCACGACTGAAAGGCCGCAAGGATGAAGCGTGCAACTGGGGAATTCCTCCTGAACTGAAACTTTAAGCATAAACGTGTACAGAAAAATGGAAATCATTTGATCCGATGATTCATCCATGAGGATGAGAGTTTATCAATCCTTTCGGTATCACTCCTAAAGAATCACGCCACAGAATCCCAGTATCACCATCAGAACACGCAGCACGCTCTCGTTTACAGAACCGCAACCAATAAAGGATGAGGGACGTTCCAAGGGGGTGTGGCTTAAATTTACTAACATAATTAAGATTGTCTGAATTAGCTTCTATCTACTCGACTTTCTTTACAATTGTTTTTCTTACCGCTACTTTAAACTAATGCCGGTTACATTTACATAATATTTACATATGTAAATGAATCATTTGCCTATTTAACATTTCGGAGTTGTGATTAGTTGCCTAATCTGAGACTGGTCTCTCACTCTACACACACACACACACACACACCAGTCGTAAACTTTTGAGCACTCTTGTAAATCTATTTACTAATGAACTAATAATGTATTTAATTATTGCTCATGTGTGTGTGAGAGAGAGCGAGTAGGACTTCTCGAAGAGGTTTTAATGAACATAAGCTGTGGTCTGATCTGATTAAACTTTGCTAGACGAGAGGAATAAAGTGCTCGTGGTTGCTCCCGTTGCCCTGGCGACCGGCTCTCGTTTCTCAGGTTCCTGTGGAAAGTGCTCACCTCAGCCAGGTGGGCCAACAAGGCGATGCTCTGGACTGTCTTACCCAGACCCATCTCATCTGCCAGGATACCATTGATGCCCTGAGACACACACACACACACACACACACACACACACGGGGTTAGAGACTGATACAGCATACACACACACCCCCCCCCAGTGTTCTTCCCAGCACTGACCTGCTCGTAAAGGTTAGCGAGCCAGTTCATGCCCTTGAGCTGGTAGGCTTTGAGCTTGCCGTTGAAGATGGTGGGTTGGGGGATGTCCTCTCCGGCCTGGATGGAGGGATTAGACAGGCTGTAGCTCTCCCCAAACCCAGAGCTGGAGCCGGAGCCAGAGCCACACCCACCCGCTACGTGTAGAGAGGCGCAGCGGCTGTCCTTCGTTTCCTCATCAAACTGCTTCGTCTGTGTAACACACACACACACACACACGTTGTGGATGGCTGAAACGGTGGCACAATAACTCCACACAGAGACTCACTTCATGAGCCGCAGTTCAACTTCCTCTCTACTGTAATAAACACGCCATTAGTTTATTCTTTATTCCCCATATTCCTATAATTTCCTAAAGACCATTTTAATGTTTTATTTTTAAACTATTTTTAAGAAATATTCTTTCATGATTTCTTCTGTTGTTGTTTTTTCCTCAAAATCGACAGTTTTTATTTTCTTCTTTAAACTTGATTTATGTATTTTTTGTTTCGATTTTTTCTTTCCCTTCTGTATTTGAACCTTTCTTCTGTTTTTTGATGTCTTCCTCTTCTTGTTTTTCTTTCACGTCTGTATTTTATTTATCATTTTCATTTTTCAAGATTTTCTTCATGCTTAAATTTCAGTTTTTTTCCCACAATCTACTCTTTATGATTTCTTCTGCTTACATGTTTTTCTTTCACTTTGGGGGGGAGGGGAAATCACTCCGGCTCTAATGGACTATTTATATCCCTATGGTTTACTTTATTAGATGGTTAGTAGTGCTATTGATCCCAGCACGGCGAGGACAGGCACGCCTTTTAAGATTTATTAGCTGGAACGTCAGAGGTATGGGTTAAGATACCTGTTAAGAGATCCAAGGTTTTTTTTATTATATATATATTTTTTATATATTTGAAAGTTTTAAAAACTCTGATATAGTATATTTCTTTACAGGAGACTCCAATATAGTATTTTTACTTGTATTAAAGATCATAGGTTATATTGCCCTTGAGTCTTATGCCTGTTGTTGGGTTTTATAATATTTATACAATCAGTAATAGTTAAGGGGGGGGGGGGTGAATCATGTGTAAATGAACCACATGTAAAACTACATATAAATGAATCATATATAAATGAATCATATGTAATTGAATCACATGTACATGAATCATAAGTAAATGAATCATATGTAATTGAATCACGTACATGAATCATAAGTAAATGAATCATATGTAATTGAATCACATGTACATGAATCATAAGTAAATGAATCATATGTTTTCTTTCACTTTTTCCCACCAAAATCTACTTTTTATGATTTTTTAGTTTTTATTTTCTTCTTTCAATCTCTATTTTTACTATTTCAATTTCTTTTCACAGAGTATTTATTTCTGCTTTTCTTCTCACACTGGCTTTCTAACTTTTTATTTTTTTACTTCTAGTTTTTATTCCAGATTCAAATTTCTTCTGTCAAACTAATTCTTTTAGATTTGTTTTTCAAGCCTAGTTTTACAATTCCCTCCGCTTTAATATTTTTACTCTGCGGATTAAAATGTTTCTCTATTGGAATGATTTCGTCAGCGTTAGTTTACTCTTATTCTTGTGATGATGATGATGGAGGCAGATGGAGCGAGGGACCGAATCCACCTTCCTCAAACTGAATGTGTTCATAATAAACCAAATGTAAAAAGCTATATAGGAATGTGTTCGCTCACTCGGGCCTGGTGGATCTGGTAGGCTTCTTTGGCGTTCCTTAGGGCCTGAGATTTGTAGTATTCACTGTCTGAAGAGAGAGGGAGTGTGTGAGAGAGAGAGAGAGAGAGAGACAGTTAGAGCGAGACAGAAAGAGAGGGAGAGAGAGAGAGGGAGCGACAGAGAGAGAGAGAGCGACAGACAGACAGACAGACAGAGAGAGAGAGAGAGCGACAGACAGAGGGAGAGAGAGAGAGCGACAGACAGACAGAGAGAGAGGGAGAGAGAGCGAGACAGAGAGAAAGGGAGAGAGACAGAGAGCGACAGAGAGACAGAGAGAGAGAGACAGAGAGAGAGGGAGAGAGAGAGAGCGAGACAGAGAGGGAGAGAGAGAGAGAGCGACAGAGAGGGAGCGAGACAGAGAGGGAGAGAGAGAGAGAGCGACAGAGAGTGAGAGAGAGCGACAGAAAGACAGACAGAGAGAGAGAGAGGGAGAGAGAGAGAGAAAGCAAGACAGAGAGAGAGGGAGAG